>MU002218.1:0-28873 GCA_010093585.1 Melanomma pulvis-pyrius CBS 109.77
TGAAGATGTAGAGGGGGATGTAGAGGCGTTTGAGGTGGGATGCGAGGGCCGATGGGTGGCGTCGTGAGATGAGGGGGGAGTGAAGGGGGAGGGGGGTACCATTTTGATGGTTGTTGTGGCGGTAGTGATGAAGTTGGAGAGGGCAGTTGTGGGGGGGATTGGAGATTTGAGCGTGGATTTTGTATTCATAGTAGGATTGATGGTATCTTCCATGGAACGGAAAAGGAGATGCGTACATGACAATGCCTGGCGGAAAGTCCCTGGAGGCGACGACACGACGCTTTCAGATGGACGGGTCGTTGCAGTCATCACCCATGATGCGATACCCCTCAAACCCCTCATGATAGAGGATGTTTGAGCCGGATGTACGTAACCCGTACCAAACCTCAGTGATGGTATCCCATGTGATTGATGGTTAAGGGTATAAGCTTGGGTACCCGACAAATCATTCGAGTGCTATGGGTTGGGAAGTTCCGACGAGGTGTAGTTTATGTAATGGCTCCGAACCATGGTGAGATGGAACGTTAAATCGGGGTACTACCAGGGTACTAGATAATAGCGGGAATCTACTTGGGGCTGATGCGAGTGAGCATAGACAAGAGATAGAACAGAACATCTATATATATGTGAACTGAGGGGGGACATCCATATACCGTGGGTACATCGTAGATCGACAGTCCTCTGAGTGTTTGTCAAGGCTAACTACCTGAGCGATTCGCCTACCTTCCACATCATCCCAATTCTTCGCTATATTTGCAAAGATACAAAGAGGAAGATATTGAGTTGATGGAGTTTTTATGAATGAAGAGGGCCTGAGAGCTATTTATCATTATGGAAAGTTGAACACATTTTCAAGTTTCAGCCCTGAATTTAATTGTGGTGCTCTAGATTAGTATACTATCCGAATATGCCTAGAGAAACAAGTTCGAAGTGCTGCTTTAGTCTACAAATGTAAAACGGCATTCACTTCACCTTTCAAGGCGTCAAAAGAGGAAATAGCGGTATCTTTTCTACGAGGCTGTACGAGCTCTATTTCCTGTTGAACTCATTGCATCACTTCTCGCCTCATATTCATCAGTCTTCGTTCTGCTAAGCATTATTTCGTCAGATCATAAGTTGTTTTCAATGTTACACATCAGTGATCTGTCGATCTATTTAAAGTTTAATGTGCAGAGAAGCTAGGTTCTCCTTTGCAGCCTGTCAATCGTCTTCTATACTATGACATCATTTTCGCCCCCGCTCAACCTTCTCTCCTCTTTTCTCCTTTGTGTTGGGGCATCAATTACGTGAGGCCTTATGTGCTGTGCGGCGGTGAGTCAGCGATCGACAACGAGCTGAAATACCCGTCTTCTTCACATCGGGAAGCATCGCGCGAGGATCGCTGCCATCTCCCCAAAAACATCGTTTCAGATCTGGCGTTCGGGCCACATAGATGGTACTTACCATTATGTTGGATTGCATAGGAGCGTATCGTAACGGGGAATCCTTTGAGGCATGGTTTTCAGCCCCCGTTGTTGGTGCGTTAGAGGGCTACATCGTTCCTATAATAGGAAAAATTACGACTGGACGAATGGGATCTAAGGAACGTAGTTTATGTAGCACGTCCTATGGGTGAGTATAAGAAACCAAAAGTTGGCGACGCTGAATGCATTGCACATTATTGAAGTGTAGTTGATAAACATTATTCGAACCACAACGTCAAACTAGCGCGATTTCTCTTTCCATATTACAGCATATGCAATCCGCTCACATCTCCACCAATAATGGCTTCGCATGAGAAACCCGAATACCATGAACGCAAAGGGTAGAACAAGCCCAACCTTATCCCATACAGTGCTAACCTTAGCCAGCCATCACCCAAAACAATCAATAAATAGTGGTGTACGCTGGATCATCTCCCCCATGGAGACCTGGGATGAGCATGTAGAATCATTCTCACCACGCCACGAAGCATCCACACTCGAACTATTCTTCGATCTCTTCTTCGTCGGTAAGAAACCTCCGGTTTCAACCACACCAAGCCTACTTCATCTCTAACAGTTTCGCAGCCAATCTAGCAACCTTCACCCAATACCACGCCATCACCAACCACCATAACTTCTGGTCCTACATTGGGTTTTTCGGGGTACTGTGGATGACATGGTT
The DNA here is from genome assembly GCA_010093585.1 of Melanomma pulvis-pyrius CBS 109.77. Taxonomy (NCBI): domain Eukaryota; kingdom Fungi; phylum Ascomycota; class Dothideomycetes; order Pleosporales; family Melanommataceae; genus Melanomma; species Melanomma pulvis-pyrius. Next base: position 2,146 of record MU002218.1, read on the forward strand.
TCACGTCGTGTGTTTCGACACAAGATTCTCCGTTGATTCAGTGTGGGAGCGGGCGTGCAAGGTAGTGCACTTTTGTACATTTGTGGGGTTTGCACTCGTGGGGTATAAGTTTAATTTGCTACAGAAATCCACACCAAATTGGGTGAGAGATACTTCCACAATTATTCAACCTCAACTTTGACATGTACACTAATGAGTGACAGATCTATTGCCTGCTCTGCTGGACTTTGTTTCTCAGTCGCATCTGGCTCGCCCTTCAATACCTCGTCACGGCACTCTTCTGCTCCTCGCGCAATAACCGATATCTCGGCCTCACTCTACCGCTGGTAGTGAATACTTTCGTTTTTCTTCTCGCTGCAGCTGTATATGGGGGCCTCTATGCGGGATTCTCTAAGCCGAGGTCGAATCTGGCAGGCTTCATCGCAGCTATATACGTCGTAATTGGATTCGAGTTTGTCAGCACTCTAAGCATCTCTTGCATTTGGCGGAAGCTCTCTTTCAGAGCCACACACATTGCGGAGCGCCTTGGCCTCCTGGGCCTGATAATCATCGGGGAGGGCGTCATTGGCACTACCAAAACTATAATCCGCATTATGGGGAAGAATGGGGTGTATGTTGAAGGAGTGTCGTTGATATTCTGTATCATCCTAATTCTAGTAAGCAACACTTCGTCCCCCCACCACAATCATATAACATAGTACATTTTAACTAACTCGTACTAGGTCTTCATGTGGATTCTATACTTCGACAACCTACCCAAATACCGCTTTGGTACTGTTGCGCAGCAATTCTGGATGGCTCTTCACCTCCCCCTACACCTCGCCATACTTGGCGTTGTCGAAGGTTCCCAGCACATCGCGCTCGCCCGATACATCTATTACAGCGCGGAGAAGCTCGCGCTTTCCACTTGGTATGCCTGCGTACAAGCGCACCTCGACGGCCCTGCACTCTCTAACAACCTCACCAAAGCAATCACATACTTCAAACTGTACGAATCCGCGCAGGCCAACCTTTCCTTACCGCTAGTTTTCGACCAGATACATCTGCTTGGAAATCAATCAGGTATCTGTGCGACAGGAAATACCACAAATCTGAACAACGGGATGGCAGGGATCCCAGTAGGCTTCACGAAGTTCTTCCAGCGTGCCATCGGCGCCATGTTCCAGGCCTTCGAGCTTGATATACCGACCGAAGGTGAGGTCTACGCCCTGCGCATCGCGGCTAGATCCTGGAAAGTCGTCTACACATACTACTGGTCCGCGATCCTCCTTCTCCTCCTCTGCCTCACTATTTCGGCCCTGCTGGCTGATAAGGGGCTGCGCGTGACGTGGCTGAGGGTGGAGGCCATGGCGGCGAGGGCGGTCATGATCATGTTCTCCATCACCGTGTTAGCGGTCGGATTGAGGCACGAGAGCTTTCTGAATAAATATGTGGGCAGTGCATGGATTTTGCCAACCGTGGCGTTGCAGCTTTGGGTCGTGTGTCTAGGAGATCGTTTGTCGAAGGTGAGGTCGAGGAGGAGGAGGAGTTACGCTTGTGTTGTCCCTGCTGATTCCAGCGATTCAGTGGAGGGGGAAGGAGAAAGAGAGGGAGAGAGGGATCGCTTTGTCGTTTCAGGTTCTTGAGGTATGGAATTGAGCCTCGTTAGACGCTGGCATATTTGTACGTATACTGCTCATCAAGTTCCCTTGATACGTCCGCAACTTAAGGGTAGGGATAGATAGTTTTGATAGCTTGGTCATATTCGATAGTTTCTGCAATCTAGCTGCAAGCATACAGTGCTAATACTTAATTTTAGTTTAGTCCATGCGCGTTTTGTGTATTCAAAATCAGCCTGCTCATCCTCTCAAAGTCAAAAATTCCTGCCATAGGCTTGTCGCACATCCGCTAAAATCCAGCATTGAAATTTAGCTATGCTTCGGCGGAGACGAGACGGAAGACTGAGAGCAGGACCGCAAGCAGCGATTCAGTGAGTGTGAAGAGGGCTGTGTCAGTCTTGTCACGGTCGGGGGGTAGCATTCTGTGGTTATATGAAGGCAAGGACGTCGAGATCTTGCGTTGATCTTTCCAATAATTTATGTCACATGCAGAATATAACTACAACCGACATGGATTACCAAATATGAGAGAAGTATTGGACTCGAGACACGCCATTGCACATTCCACCAGAAGTCATAGTGATGTCCATAGTTCCTTAAAAGTTGAAGAAATGCATGTCAAATATTACACTGCGTAATCTTACCCTACCGCGCCGAGTAATGTCCATTGGGCCTGAATTAAGGGACTTGAGTTTGCAACTGAGTAAACGAGTGATGACCTTTAGAAGATAAGTTGGATAAAGCCCAACCGAATACTACTCCTCATTTCTTATTTCTATTAAATCTACCTTGCTATATATCTTCACCTAGACTCGCCAACTTCGTCCACCACCTCGATACAGCCATGGATACCACATTAAAAGCGTTATGTCTAACATCGACTGTACTATTACGTCTAGGTCTGCATGTCTAACGCCCACACGGTGGCAACAAGTCTCTTGAATTGCTGATCCGTGTATTTTGAAAATGCATCAAGACCTACTGCTAACGATAGTGCCTAAACAAAGTTCCTTATGAATGACACGCTGTGAGGTGATGTTTCTAGTTGGAAAAATGTTAGGCGTGAGACGTCATGGCGGGCGATTTCAATGACGGGTCCATAAGAGACAGAAGGGAGAGCAATAGATGTCTATGAATTTTCAATGGTACAGGGGGAGGATGAGTGGGAAGGAGATAAGAGGAACAAATGGGAGATACAAAGGAGGAGGGAGAAAGGGAGACAACGATGAGAAAGACGATGAGCAGGAGACGGATAAGAGGCCGAGGAAGAGCACACCTAAGAAGACGATGTAGTCATCCTCGACAGACGCTGAATCTTTAAGCACACTGGCCACCGAAAAGGAGCTACCTAAAATACAACGCAAAGACGAAAAGCAACGCATGGAGATCTCAACCCAGGTTAGAACATTTGACGAACAAGAATTCTTCATCGGGATTGAATGAATGATCAACCCTCTCCGCTAAACATGAAGCGACCAAGCTTGTTCAATTTGAGCTTTGCATGGATTATCAGAGGGCTGCTTACGACAACTCTAGGTAATTATGAACGTGTACATTCCCCAGCTCCGATTCCATCATCATCAGAAGCAAACTTAATCTCCACTCCCCATTTCAGCCTCACCCTAGACCACACCACCCCTCACGATGGAATACTCCCAGGCCAGCCCACCACAAACGAAAAAACAAAACCAAAAACTTCCACAATTCCACGATTCCAAATCTCCTATCCGTCCATCACCTCGATTAATCCCTCAGACCCCCCTCCCTTCTCATCCTCTCCCAACACGGTCCTCTCCACACACCCACATACACACAACATCCCTCATCTCAAACACCACACCATCGCGTCTCCAAACCACACCTACCAATGAAAAGCCCCCTTGCCCCAACGCTGCCACTCACCAATCCCAAATCAACTTCCCCACACCACAAATCGCACCACCAACACAGACGGACAATAATGTGCCGGCCGGCGGCGCCGGCGGCGGCGCTCGGTCGGGGCTATACCGTACTCGTCGCTTTAAATACGCCACTGACCGGCCGACAGTACGTGCGGTGTGCCGGTGGCTGCATGCATTACCGCGCTCCGACCACGCACCACCGCGCTCTCCCATGCCTTGCCCTGCCCTGCCCTGCCCTGCCCTACCACAGCTATTCATCAGCCGAACGAAGGAGCCATCACAGCACTGCACCGCACTTGCACACCGCACCGCACCGAACCGCACCGTACAGCATTCTGCAATGCAGCACTGGCAACCCGGGTTCTGGGTTGTCGTCTTTCTACATACATCCATGGAACCTTGTAGGTACATACATACATAGAAGTGTCGCGTCCGGTTTCCTTGGCCAGGGCGTCTGTCCAATCCCGAGATACACCCGGGTTTTTTTTTGATCGGTGTACGGTGCGCGTTGCTGTGCTGCATAGAGATAGGTATGTACATACATACATACATACATACATACATAGGCGCCGTCACCTCATGGTGCCTGGTTTTTCGGCGAGGAAGACCTGTAGGGATGGTGGAGATTGTGGTTCTAGCGCACGGTTGCGCAGAGCGGAACGCAACGCGGAAAGCGAGTGCGGATGCGTGAGCAGGGCGCTGGACGACATTGGTCCAACGGAGAAGAGAAAAGCTACGCGGAATCATGGACTCCGTATGCAGAAGAGAACAGTGCATATACATAGATACATGGGTATGTATCTTTTGCCTAGTGGGCGCAAGCCTAGCAGGCAATTGGTTGGTATGTGATTACTATTACAATCTAGCAACAAGAACAGAAACAACCGCTTCGAAGACGCCGGTTCATCCACTTTACAAGAAATTTTGTCTTTGATACTGTGCGTCGTAGAATTTCAAAATGTACCTCCTAGCCTAGAGAAAAGAAAAATAATGCAACATGCTATGCAAAATAAATCCAAGTGGGCCGAAGTCGTTGACGATAAGAAAAGGAAGAGAATCATACCAAACGCCGAGTTGTGCATGCAAACATGCGTGTTCGTGACAAATATTATCTTTGGCAAAAGAGGATGGAGAATGCTAAGAAGGAAAGAAATTCCAATGCTCCGCCATGCCGGTTCCGGGGGTATCGTGGCCCTGACTATTCCGCCCTGATCATTTCACGTGTGATTCCGAAAGTGTGCTGCAGACCAATGTGTGGCCGTCGTGTTCCTATCCTGGAGTGGGACGTATTTGAAAGAGATAACAAAACATGTGGAAGAGTAAAATGAAAGTCCATACACCCCTCAACCCCAGTTCATCAACTTGTCGAGCGTAGAACAAGCTCATGGTTCAAAATTGCTGATGACTAAAAGCCATACCCGGACGCCGCGGTGTACTTCTGATCCGCCATATAGAACGCTTGAGCTTGAGGAGTGGCATGATGGGGAGGCTGACCGTAGGGTTGCAACGCAACTGGAGCGGAAGCCCTTCTTTGAGAGTCGTGCTGGAGAACTGGGCTTTGAGTCTCATGCGGAGCAGGGGTCGAAACTTGAGGGACGTGGACTTGAAGATCGAACACATGGGACGAAGACAGCGCATAGTGATCCTGGGGTGCCGTCTGGGTGCTATGAGATGTTGGATACTGAGATGATAGATGCTGCTGGGTATATTGCTGTGCTTGTGCCATATGCTGTTCTGAAGGGTAATGCTGGGCTGCCTGTGGCTGCGGGGTATATGAATGTGTTCGTGCGGGCTGGGAAGGGAATTGCTGAGCTGATGACGGTTGGGTTGAATATTGCTGGGTTGCGGGCTGCTGAGAAGAATAATGCTGAGGCGATGGATCCTGAGAAGCATAGGGCTGGGGCGATGCTTGTTGAGAAGAATAAGGCTGAGACGAAGGCTGTTGAGGGAAATGCTGAGAAGAGGCCTGCTGAGTGGTATAGTTCTGAGGTGAGGGTTGCTGAGGTGGATACGATTGTGTCGTCTGTTGGGGTGCGTATTGAGACGTGTGATGAGATGGCGAGTAATGCTGGGACGATTGTTGGGTTGGGGTGTACTGATGAGCCTGCCCCCCTTGCCAATACTCTGTCGGCAGCTGCAAATGAAGAGGCGCATGAGACTGAACCATGTCGTGGGTTGTCATCTCTTGAGTGCCTGTACCAATGACCTGATGTTGAATGTGGCCTGGTTGGATCTGTTGCGGGTACCCAGTGATGAGTTGCATGTCTTTGCCCTCTTCGTCCTCAAGGCTGACCTTCCATCCGGTGAGCAATTCGGCTCGGGGGAGAATACCCGCTAGCTTTGGGTCCTGATACGGTCGCTTGAGTTTACCGCTAACGACATCCTCGAGGCTATAGTACGAGATGATATGGTGATGGGTCCCCTTGTATTTGACCGAGATGGTCTTTTTCATCAGTCCACCTTCTTTGAATTCGTAGCTGTCAATCAAGGAGCCACAATAGCGTCGCTGTTGGTCTATAGAAAGTTTCTGCGCAAAGTTGGCATAGACCTTCCCCAGAGAATCTGTTGTGGGCGTGGTGTCGCCGGGCAGGTTGCCATCCAAGTTTGGATTTTCGTACTCATCCTCGGAGTTATTGACGTTTTCTCCGGTTTTGGTGATGGAAGGGCTTGCACTTTCCTTCCGCTTCCGCTTTCCGCCACTGGTGGGATTGAGTGCCGCTCTCTTTTCTTCTGGCTTGAGAGCTCGGACAAGCTGGCGGTATATGAGACAGTTGTTCATCACGCGACTGGGGGACCAGTGGACGGCGTCAGTCCAGCGTTTGATCCCAGAGGCATTCTCTTCATACACAAGAATGGTACCAGAGGTAAGCATCTCTGCTCGCTCTTTGTCGTGGGGTCGACGACTGATATGGCTGAGTCGGCCTTGAAGTGCGGCTTCAACGATGGTCATGGCGTCTTTTGTGGTGTCTAAGAATCCGTGCCATGTCGGCTTGAAGGCGGGTTGGGCCTTGACTAAGGCGCCCGCTATGTGCGGCCGTGGCGGTGGTGGAGTTGTAGTGGATAAAGGTGAGACGTGAGATGTGGCGATCGAATGATGGCGGTTTTGAATGCTCTGCGGGGCGTGCGATGTGAAGTTTGCATATAGAGTTGGATCGAAGACGGTTGGATGTGTCTGCGCCTGAGGATTTGATTGTTCAGGATGCCAGTTCCACGGGTTGACGTCGCCATATCCCTCCATCTTCTGGACACCTGTGAGAGACAGATTGTGTCCAAAAGATGGCATCGTTAGAGTCGATGCCCTTGTGCCTTGCAACATGAGGAAAAGAAGTTGGAGGAATTCCACACCTGACTCTTGGAGCTTCTCGAAAATGGATACGAGACCCTGCCCGATAGTTCCCGATTAGGTTTCGGAGGTCCAGATGGACGGGAAAAAGCAAGCAAGAAATGGCCCCCAGTGGAATTGGACGCCAGAAACGAGTCGACGAGAATGAAGCAATGAGGTATCAAACCCTGGTGAAGGAAGGCGGCAAGACGATTCGGACCCCGGCCACGGGCGTATTAGAACGGAAATGCGATTAAAGCAGGCGTCGTGGTGTTCACGGGCGAGGTCACTGCTTGCTGGTCAGTAGGCACATGCAAAGACGCGGCTGGAGGAGAGCACATGACGTACTGGAATTCACGGACTGCGGGCCAGAATAGAGAATTGGCAGCTCTCCAGCGAGACGGGAAGAGGAAGCGGGGTGTGCGATGGGGGTGTTCTGGGGGTGTGGTTTTGCAATGGACGGAGCGGGCGAAGGCTGGAGGCGGGACGTGAAGGCGGGGCAGTGTGGGGGGGTGGAGGGTTGACGCTGTGGAGGGTCAAGTTCACGATGCTGAGTCAGAAGAGCGTAGAGTTGACGCTGTCCCGAGTGACAAGCTGACGGCGACGGTGTTTGTATGGACAACCAGCGAAGACGGGTGCAGAGCCTACGAGGGGCGATTAATGGAGGATGCGAGAGGCGGTTCAGCTGAGGGCACATACCAGTTTGGGGCGTCCAATAGACAATATCAGTCAAGCTGTGTTCATCACGGGCGGTGGAGAGGTACCTGGGACGGCAGAGGGGATATCTGGGAGGTGATAATCCAGAGGGCTCTGGGTCGGGGAATTGCGCACTGGGTAGCCAGGAACAGGCCAGGGCAGGCTATAGCGGTCCCCGGGCTGTGATAAGGGAGGATGGGAGGAGGGGAGGTCGGCAGACGATGGCATCAGGACAGCAGGGCCAGTGAAGAGCCGGCATGAACGAGTGCTCCCGCGACGGCGAGGCGCTATTGACGGCGGTGACGGCAGAATTGGAGGAGCTCTGCTCGCTCGATCAGTGCGTCTGGGGCGCGAGGGAGGATATGCACGGCGACGAAAAACACAGGGCGCCGGGCAGCGGCCTTCTCTACGTGCATGACACAGGACAGCGTCTGGCGGCTTGGAGGGGTTTTGCCCGGTTGGGCTGGCGGGCTGGCAGTTGCGACAAGCTCGTAGCGGAGCGTGTGCCCCTGTTCGTCTCCAGCCCACACGTTCTAGCCCATGAGACGATCGCCGCAGAGACCCATGGCCCAGCCAGCCCGCCGCGCGAGACGAGTGCTGGCCGATCGCCCGTGGCGAGCGGGAGAGGGAGAGAGAGAGAGAGAGGGATAGAGAAGGGGGAGGGCGGGGGGAGACACATAGACCGACACATAGACAGACACATAGACCGACACCGACACCGACACAGACACCGACACAGACAGACAATCCCCAGCACCTCAACCACCACGCCAGCCCAGGGAACACCAGGGAACATGGGACTCGACGAGCAGGGTGGGCCTGGCCGCCGGGGCTGGCAACGCTTCCGCTAGCAGCGCTGCTAGACGAAAGCACCTCTCGCACAGTCGCCGGCCTCAGAGTCGCAGCAGACCGGCCTAGCAATTCGCGGAGGTCGGGACGGCGCGCTATGTTTCACGCCTCGCAGAGGACGTGTGCACAATATCGCCGGCACCACGACGGCCTGTCTTCGATGGCGACCAGAGGCAGCCAGAGCCGTGCCCAGGACGCGCTGGCGAGCATCATGCACGTCCGTCACACCCTCGAGCATCCGCGTCCTCAGCGCCGCCCCGTGCCCGCGAACCTCATCGCCGGCCTCATCCAAACTCAGCACCAAAGGGATCCTCACGCCCACGGAATCACCGCCGCGCCTTCTAGAAGGAACACACGCGGCCGCTGAGGGGGCCAAGACTGCCACAGTACGTACTGTGTACTGTAGTCCATACACAGGAGTACACTCTCACCTGCTGCCCGCCCCCTCAGTTGCGCTTCACGCTCCATGCTCCATGCTCCATGCTCCACACTCCACACTCTACGCTCCACGCTCCACGCTCCACGCTTCTCGCCTCACACTTCGCGCAGCGAGCGACAGCGTGCATGTCTCGAGTCCGGAATCAGGGCGTGGAACCAAAAGCGACGCGCACCGCGAATCACGGCCCCGCATCCAAAGTGATATCGAGCATGCAGCTGCAGCGCCCGAATCTGTAGTCCGTGGGCCGATTAAAGGCCCTGCTTGCATCAGGTCTTCTGCACTGAACGCCGCTCGTGCTGAGTTCCCCTGCCAGGTCACCATTCTAGCACAGGCACTGATCGCCCTCGCCGCAGGCAGATGCCGGCCATCCTGAGGTCACCACACCGCGCCGCCCAGCTGAACGCCTCGGAAGAGGGCTCATCAGGATTCAGGAACCCAAACCTCCTCACGCTGACCGTCCATCGCCATGCCAAACCGACGACAGCCCGCCGCAACCTGCTTTTGACCTGCGGATCCCCTGGATCGACCGGCATGCTCACGACTCAGTCGCCCTATTTGGAACCTGCGCCAATTCACCCACTTCTCCTTTCTTACCTGCCACCCGTTGCCAGCTAGTTGACTGTGGTTAGAAGACAAGCCATCTTCCACGCTCAACACACCATCCGCTTCATCAGCTGCCCGCAAATTACGTAGCCCATCCCTAACCGTCATGGTCGCAGCCGACACAGGGTTTCAGCAGCATGTTCTGCACCCACCGCTGCACCGCTGCCCCACTGCCCTCATTCCTTCGCCACCCAAACGCGAGCGCAAAGGTTGAGATAGACTTCTCGACGATCGCGAGGCTGAACGTGGACCGGAGACTCGGTTTCACAACTACTACTCCTTTGGGCTCTAGTTCGCCGTTGCAAAGTTTAAACTGATGTGTAACCTGGCTGCCACGCTTTCAAGGCTGCAATGGTGTGGGGTACACGAGACAATACCGACCAGGGGCACATGATAGTTCCTAGGTAGGGCGACTTCTGACATGCCATATCCAAGGTTAGCCACGCCTCCAACTGTCCCTTGCTCGACCTGTTACCCAACACACCCCATACTCTGATACTCTTTCTCTCTTTCCCTCTCTCTCTTCCTATCATTTCTTCCCAAGTAATCATGCTGTATTTTCCACCATTTGGAACCAAACGTTCTCACAGCTAGACTGTCATAACGACCGATATCGGCCCTTGAACAAAACTACAATAACTGATGTTTTCCCACGCAATACTTCGTCTTTTGTAGTAAGGGCTGAACCAACCACGTACGCCGGTATCCACTCCTTATCGTCTCTTTCAGTGAGTCTACATTACTAGGGAGACGTCAACAATGCGGAGTGGTGCCGCACCGGAAAGGCCAACCAGTTGCCCTTTCCATTCATTCGAAAGTCTTGGCTACTCTTGGTCTCGAACACACTAATTATCTCTTCGACTATTTGCACTTCGGGAATTCGGCAAGGAATTTCATTCCGAGATCTTCCAGACCCACACTATTGAACAATTAATCACGGAGATCTCGGGGGGAAACATCTCTTAACTTGATCAGCTAGGGAGAAAACACGGGATGATCAAGAGCCGTATGCCATGGCTATCCTCGATGCACAATCTATTTCCGCGATCCGTTTTTCATTTCATTCGATAGCTTCTGGTCCTCGCCAGGTCTCCCTTCCTGTATGATATTCAGATTAGTCACGTCCATCAACGGCAACTACAGCACTTTGTCACTCATTTGTGTGCCCAGGCTGTCTCTCGGTTTATGCTGGGATTAGCGTGGATCTATTTAGCGTGTAGCTGTGATGTTTTTGGGCGACCTGTCGATCATCGGTCCGTCGACGGTGACTTCCGCACCAATTATTTCGAGGTCAACGGGTGTGCAGATTGCTATAGACTTCCGATTCGGGAACTTGTGCCTTCATCTTGAACTCATCTGGATAAAATAGCTCGTCGAAAATAGATCCTGCATGTAGAGCCGTCAATCTCGAGGTACGATTAGTGCGGGATGATCCATGCATCTGGATTTGGACAGGTATGTCACTGTACCTCACATAACAGGACCCAATCTAGCCTTGACTCAACAGTTTCAGCGACAGCGAAGTTTAGGCATCGCCTGGGACCTTGCATATGAGAGTAAACGTTGATACATACAACCCGGGAACAGCGGCGGTCGCTCCGGCGTTACTTTTTCACAACAACTACACTCAGCCAAGGAATTTGTTGGCAGACAGGTCGCGCAACAACAGCAGCGAGCGAAGTCATGCAAGAAATCACGCCAGTGCCGTTTCAAGCAAGAAAATCAGAAACGGAATAACCCTCACCTCGACACCCTCACGGCCCGAACTGTCCGGCTATTCCCGCCGAGATGTGATGTGATGTGATGGATTTGCGTCTTTTGAGGTCCCTTTGCAATTGGCTTGCAACGGGAGCGGGAGTTACTTTGGATGTGCCGCAGGCTTGCAAATCCTCTGGCACTTAATCGCGTCGTCCCCGCGGGCAGAGCTTCGGCATGCTTGACGGGTACCTAAGTCAGAGTCTGTTACAGTGGAGTAACGATGAATGCTCGCCGCCCGATTGCATTGGAATATGCAAACATGCAGCATGCATCTATCCTGTATGCGTCTTCCTCCGTCTTGCTACGGCACAGCACGGCACAGCACGGCACAGCTCGAACATGAAAAAATACCCCAGCTGTAAACGATGATACATTGTCCCGACGGATTTTCAAATGTTGATGCCAGCACTTTCTTCTTGTCCGATTCGGATCCGAAAAGTAAGCCGATATCATGAGGTAAGGAGGAAGTACACAAGGGATTGAAGAGCGCGTGGTTAGAGTTACCACTGGGTTGGGCTGGGCAGATATGGCAACGCGACGACGGATGCTGTAGCAAGGAACGGCAAGACTATCCGGAAATAAACTATTGCGAGGACTCATGCCTCCAGACAACCACTTATCCTAGGATCTTGATCTGGGCTGAATGGCCAGCCAGGGTGGGCATAAGGTTGGCATAAGGTTGGCATGCAGCCGAGAAACTCTTTCTCTTTCTTAAAACGAACATCGTTGGGCTCTCGGGCTCTCTCCCACCAGGTCCCTCTTCCGCCTCACTTCTACCTACTCTATCCCGAATCCTGACCATAGATCCCGTCATCCCTCAACAGCTCACCATACCGCACCTACCATTTACTGCCACCCAACTACCCGCCGGGATTTCGCATGTCCCCCAAACCAAAGATATCACATACTCCACTCCACACCACACCCACTTCACATGTAGCATATCAACATCCCGGAGTACGTCGTCAGCTTTTGGGGAGGAACTCGTACGATTCTGATCACAAATCGCTCACACGGTGCAATTTGCGGCCCGCAGTCCGCAAAGTTCGCTGGGCCGCCCGGGTATTCGCGGAGTCTTTGTTGAGGACAGAAAAACGGACTGGTGAGGGGATGGTAAAAAAAGGTCCCCCGTCGGCTCAAGGCACGCATGCCTTAGTCGAGGGTTTCCAGTGTGCCTCAAGGCTGCTTCGAGGGCCTTCGACGTGGACAATGGGTGAGCTCAATGTTGATCAGGCATCGTCACTCCTGAGTGAACACCACTTCTTCACAAACACCACCTCCCATGAATGCGCTGAATAGTGTGAGGCGATCCACTGATCGTTTGGAGATCTTTGGTATGAGAGACCAGTAGAACGCGCGATCCAGCCCGCTCTTCGGAGGGGCTGAACTCTCACACAACCTCATATGAAGACAATCACAACAAATCACAGATTCACGTCATCCTAGATCCTTCCGTAGTCGTAGACACCCAGACTGTGGCTCTTCAATGCTAGACATCGACTGACGGGTAGTCTATATAGCTCTGAAGGGGTCAACGAGACGGAAGGGTATGACATGTCCTCAGATACCAGCTATTCATCTTCTATCATGGCCGTTCCTTGCCCTCAAAGAGCCAGGGCCAGGGCCGTAGGGTCGTGCACGCAGCTTGCAAGATCCACGGACATGGCAACTAATGACTTTTGCAGTGAGTCGAGGAGAAACGAAGGACCACATGCCCATGACATGCCCCTGCTGTCCAGTCCCATCCTTCTGTCGGCCGGTACTTCAACGTCGAATTACGAACCCTGGATAAGAACTCGTGGTGCGCGTTGTTGCCATTGGGTACTGAACTTCGGCGTGCACGGCTGTGCTTCATAGGAAATGCAGCAATCGGAATTCGGGGTGTTACTAAGGGGACGGGCTATCCGCGGTTTCTCGTGAGTGTTTGGGCATGCTTTGAGAGGTTTGGAAGTTGGTTTGTGGGAGATAGAGTAGGAGTGAGGCAGTGATGAGCGCGTCAAGTTGTATATATGTATGTATATCTCTATAGCCAGTCAACTCGCCAACTTCTTCTCACCGGTCGTAACACTACAGGACGATATTCGGTCCTCTTCAGATCTTGACAATGAATGGTTAATGTTCGTCACGTTCTCATCGTCGTACGCTCAAAAGCAATTAATCTCCCATCGCCAAATCATCGCTGCTGTATTCAGGCTGAAGAAGGAGGGTGGGATCTCCCCATCCCAATGGTACAGGCAGATAGACAAGAGGCTAGTATTTGGACTTTTGGTGTGGATGGTGATGCGAGATCGAAGAAGGTGAGTATATTAGATTTTGTCGTTGTAGCTGGACAGAATCGAGTACCCCTGAGAGAGCCACAGCATCTGATCACCAGCTTCATTCTCCCGTTGTCTCAAACCAGCCTTGTTGTATCTAACTATGAGATTAGCGATATAGTTGAAGGTTTCTGTAGATGCGATCCTTCACGATTTCAACATTCATCACCGCCGCCATAGCATCCTCGTTCACATCCCGGCCCTCGAATGCCTCGCCGTGCACCCAGACGCAGTAGCACATCAAGCTGGCCCCTTCGTCCAATAGATACGTCATCTCACGCAATCGAAGCACCATGAACGTACCCTCGACCCATCCCACCCCCGAAGCCTCCCTCCACCAACCTAAGCAGCACGTCAATATACAACTCCGAACATAACACCCAGCACACATATCTCAGCGACACTGCTCCATGTCGGTAAAACCCATATCGATACCGAGAAAACACATTCAATCCGACGACCTCCCCGTTAGATCGCATCCTCGAACTCAAATGCAGATAACCTCATCATCAGCACTGTCGCTTTTCGTGCGGGCCGTGTTGCACGCGTTCCGTGGGGATGCTAATATGCGTAATAGATAATAATAATAATACGGGCATGGGACGCCTTGGGAGCATCCTTGAACTCGACCTCGTTCGCAAATCGCACGTCTGAGGCGATCCTATCTACGTCCCGCCTGAGTTGAACGGCGGTTCGGAAAGAGTAGAGAGTGGCGTTGTTTCTATCGTGTCGAGCAAAGCGTGGGATACAATTTTCTGCTATCAGCTATGAATGTTTTTCTGGGGACGAGAGGCGTTGCGTCCTTGAGAATGTCATGACATGACGGCCACACGTTGTTTTCCCCCATGGTTATGAGACTGCTAGAGACTTCGACTTGCTAGAACCGATTATGCCATTCTATGCGTGGGTAGAAGAAACTTTCTTGATCTACTCCGTGTAGTAGGACAACGAGTATATGCCATATATATATATATATATATGTGTGTGTGTGTGTGTGTGTTTGCGTTGTCCTTTGTCCTGGTACAAAACGTAGCTACAGATAGATGTCCGGCAATCTGCAGTATCGACCAGTTCCCACCCAGAAACGTTCGATACTTCCAGTGCGTGCAGATCTTCAAAAAATTTCTGTCTCCTGAGTCCTGGATTCGTGGGGCGTGATCGCCTCTCACGACATGTTTCTATCTCCTCGCGCTCCAGTTCTCTTACTACGAGTTCCCTACGTACCGCTATAAGGAGCGATCAATTGAATGTCTGCAACGCGAATGGACTTGTGATGAAGAAGTTGATTAAAAGTATATCTAGATCGGGTTTCTAATGTGGTGCATGCATAAAGCAGTGTAATATGCACCGTCTTGTTTTGGAGGAAAGTGCAATATACGAAATTGCGCAACTGTATACGACATGAGTAGAGTTATAGAGCATTAGAGGAGTACCGATAGAAGACTGGAGTATTTCCCCCATAGAACAGAGCAGAGTAGACTGCGGTAGAGATAAATGGAGAGACATAGTATACATTGACATGAGAGTGAACACTGAAAACAATCTTCAGGCCCGGAGTAAACATCACACACCCCTCCAGAAAGCAATGATCCGCAACCCAAATACTTTGCCCTCCACTACACGCTTCCAGCAAGTAACCAACAACACCGATATCCTGTGTGCCGTTACTATATACCTACACCACGACACGGCAAGTATCCCCTAAAAACATGACCGGCATATACACCAACACATCGTCCTCGCCTCACAAACTAGAAAGTAAAACCAAAAAACACAAGACACTCCAATTCCTCGTTAAGAAGAGTAGCACCGCACAAAAATAAATACAAGACTCCAAGTCACCCCCAATTTCCCATCCTACAAATCGTCTACCCACACGGGCGCAACGCTGCAAAACAGCATCAATCAATCCCTCATCCCCCAAGGCCCCCCTAGCAGGAACAAGAACAAGCCAATGAATGAGCACCAAGTCAAACCGCAGAAGAAGGGCACTCGAAGAAGCAAAAGAAGCAAAAGATGAAGCTCATTCTATTTATTGCACGCCATGATATCCTATAAGGTGCACCGCTCCCTAGCTCGCTGGCGACACTTGAGCTCTGAAACAGGGAGCCTACGTAGCACGGCGTGGCGAAGAAGCGAACGGAGGTGTATGTAGACCGCAACCCGGGCCAAGCACCATGAAATGCAGACAACTACCCCAGCCCACGATGCAGCGCCAGCAGCACCAGGAGCACCAGCACCAGCACCAGCACCAGCACGCGAGCCCCAACGTCACCTCCGGGTATTCTGTCCACCAAACCGGTCTTATCCCCATATTCGACCCCCAAAAAGATAGATACAAGAAGCGAATGGTCCAGTCTTCATCTCTCCTCGTGTGGCCCCCGTCTCCATTCCTCATTGCCCCCGTCCTCATCCACACTCCCTCTCCTCAGCCCCCTCCACAGCTCTCCAATAGTCCCACTTAGACTCCTCCCCCTACCCTCTGGTCTAGTCTCCTCATCCGTCGCAGTCGTCGTGCGTCTCCGATCCAACGGCTCTCCAATCTGCCCCTCCTCATGCTCATGCCTCTCCGTAGTCCCAATGCCCAGTACACTTTCCCGTCTCCTACTCTCTGGGAAATCGTGGTGCGCATGCGGGCCCCTAAGACTACCTCCGCGCTTTAAATCGGCGACCATGGCGCTGAGACTCGTACTGAGTGGACTTGCAAGTAGAGGGCCGGGGATCGAGGTGCGGACGCTGATGCGCTCGGCGGTACCCATGCGGCGGAGGCGGGGGGTAAGAGCTGCGGCTGTGCTGGGCGTTAAGGGGACGATGTTGTCGGATATTCCTCGTGTTGGCGTGTGTGGCAGGGGTGGATTTGTAGCTAGCTCTGGGTTCGAGTTTGAACCTATGCCCGTGCCAGTGATGGTGTATTCTGAAGGTAGTATAGGCGCGGAGAGAGCTGCGTCTCTACCAAGCGGTGCTGGTGATGGCCGTAGTGATGAATTTTCTTGCTCCCAAGGGTGCATCGCTAACGGTGATACGCTTTCCCCGGCGGTGGATGGTCGGACTGGGGTTTGTGGTCTGAATGTGTGTGGCGTAGAGGGCCTGCGTGCGAGAACTCTTTTGGTGCTGGCATTGGGTGGTGACACTGATCGTACAGTGGAAGACCGCTGACTGCTTGTACTGACATCTTCTTCGTAAAGACCGTCTACGTTATCGTGGTATCGTTCTCCATCGACAAGATTAATGGCATCCTCTCCTTCTGGCTCTCTGTCTTCTTCATCCTCCACCTCGTTTTGCCGTGATCTTCCACTTGTAATCAACCATACTCCCAGGAAGGTCATTGCACATCCGCCAACAAACTTCCCTGCATCTTCGCCAGAGGTACGTTCGAAATCGCGATACAAGATAGCGGATCCTAGGATGACCGAGAGAGTGAAGGTGACAAACTGAACGGGAATGACCTGCGTGGCATCGAAGCGCTGAAGGGCGCGGTTGATGTACTTGATTTGCATGATGGCGGTAAAGATCAGGATGGAGGCCAAAAGGTAGGTAACGGGGAAGGTTATCGCCCGCCACAGAGTGTAGGAGAGCATAGAGGCAACGCCTTTCGTCGAGAGTGCGGTATAGCCACCTATATGGATCGTCAGCATTCGATTATAGTTTAGATGTCGGAGAGAGATAGCATACCGAATAGTCCAACTATGCCAAGATCAATCAAAATGCTCTTCTCTCCATACCTATTACTAGCAACGATCAAGCAAATGATGACAGCGATTGTGATACCCAGATACGTCTCGAACTCCCACCTCGTGATCAGATCCCAAATCTCATCTGGCCCAAGCTTCGGGTTGTTATCGCTTGCAGAGAGAACTACAGTGACGGCTCCCGCAACAGCAACTAGCACCCCTAAGCCATCTCGCTTTCGTAGCGGCTCCTTCAGCATGAACGGCGCGATTATGCAATTCGATATCAGCGCAACGACACCGAGCGGAGAGACAATAGACGCAGGCGCAAAGCCGTAGGCGAGGAAGTTTCCGGCTTCTCCTGTCGTCATAAGGATGATGCCCGCCCACCAGTACGGCGATCTGAGGTACGACTGTTGCTTGAGCGCTGCCTCGGGGCCACGGCCACTCACTGTCGGATCCAGTGGCGGCCTGCGCGCGCTGCCGTGTGAAGGCGCAACGGACGAGATCAAGGGATCGGCCTCGGTCGCAACGTAGCCCTCATGTGCCGGTTCCCGCTCGGTTTCGACCGTGAACTCTATATGCCGAGGGGGGTGGTATGTCTGCGGCGCCTTTGTCCTCTCTTCCGCCAGCTTCGCCTGGCTGATCCGATATGAGCTGTTCCGCTTTTTCCTCTGCTTCTCCTTCGCCTGCCATTCCCGCTCGAGGCGTATGTGGGCGTACCGCTGCATGTTGAGCGCAAAGGCGATCAGGACATTTCCGACAATGGCGGTGATGATGCCGATGAGGGAGCTCCAGTTCTCGTGATCGATGCCCGGCGCGGCAGAGGGACTCGGCGAAGAGGAGCCATGGCCAAATGTGAGTGTCGCTGGGCCAGCAGCAACAGGGTGCGGAGGGAGAATCATCGTCTGCGGGGGTTCGGGAGTGAGGTTGTTCGTCTTTTCATGCGAGGACGGTGGATCTCCCTCGGGGGGGAAGGTGTGGGGAACGAAGGGTAACTATGCCCGCATAACATGTGCTAGATAGCTATACAGCGGCGTTGAATGCGCGGCATGGCGGTGTTGACAGAGCGACGGCGATGCTGCGCGGATGCCGGAAATGTAGCGCATCTTGACATCTTGGCTGACAGGCTTTCGGCGATCTTCACATGACGGACGCGATCCGAGCTTTCACGAAGAACGAAGATACGAGTACGAGAATTCTGTCAGGGCACAGAACACCTTCTACGACGCAGTATTTCTTCTCTCAAAAGTACTTGAAGCACTTCCACTCAAGGGACAGTAAATATACAAATTAACCAAGGTATCTGGCGTTGTTATTTGCTCCACATTCACGTGGCTGTATCATTTTCTTAGTCGGACGACCACGCTACAAACAGGCTCGCATACCAATAGACATCTGCAATTATTCAGCACAAATGCCATCCGTTAATCTACGAACCTTAAGGCTTGCAAGGCTGCAAACATTGGATTGTGATGTACACTGCCAGACTAGCGAAAGGAATTCCTTCGTTTGACAAAGCCACCCATGCATACGCTAGCTGCAGACCATCTGAATACGGAGTCCATGCCTTTCCGGATTCTCAGATAGAAGAAGGAAAATACCCAGGATCCCGAACCTCCAGATACATGCTAGGAAAAAGAAGGGCTTTTTGCGCCAGTAATAAGACAATCACCTGAACAGAGATCACGCCGGCTCAGAGCATCTCGTCATCGCCATTCGCCTCCACTTCCGCCTTTGTCACGCCATTGCCTTCCACCTGCATTGGCTCTGGTGCCGATTCGGGTTCTGCAGCGAGGAGTCTGATCCGAGCCTCAACAGCGTCCTCCCCCACGACCGACTCTTCAACCTGCGCCTTGCGGACGAAGACAGTGTGCCAGCGTCTTCCCCAGTTACGGATGAGCTCAGCGCTCTCGGCAGATAGCTCGCCGCTGCTTTCTTTCTCGATAAGGCGATCGGATGCACCCTCTGCGACTCCCTTCACTGCGTCTTCAATGTACTTGAAGAGCTCACGGGAGGCGTCGCGGTCCTTGGTAAGGGTAGCATCTACCATTTCCACCTGCTCCTGCGGTAATCCCTTTTGGAGTCGAGCCACTGCAATTTGTCGATTGCGCTTCGTGACCTTGGCTACCGTGTTGGCCACCATCTCAAACACCCAGCTCTCTGTCAAGGCTTCTCCCGCACCCATATGGTCACCGAACACCCACTGAACGACAGTGATCGGGGCAAGGATGGTGTAGTTGAGAAGAATGTCAATGATTCTCACAGCAACACCGGGCTGGTCCTTCCAGTACTCGACTACGCTGGCCACGATCTGGCGTCTCGCGGCGGGGGAGCTCTCGGCGATCTTTAGTAGGCGTTCTTTGCCTCGCTCAATGCAAGAAAGGACATGAGACAATGACTTGGCACCAAGACGGCAGATCGCGGTCACGAAGGCGTCGGTGGATGGTACAAGCGGGTCGGCGATTCCCAATTGAGCTGCTTTCTCGTGAATGCTGTTGATCGTCTCCTGAGTGTCCTCAGTGGAAGCCTTCTTGCGGAGTTGAACAAGTAGTGTCTGGCCTTCGGCAGCGAATGGTGTGTCTACGTTGTCGTATTTGAAGTCAGGACTGTTATCCTCGTCCAGTCGTTCTGGGATCAGAGGATGCATCTCCTCTGGCACAGTCGATCGAATGCGTTTTGCAAATGAAAGACGGATCTCTTTGTCGAGTGCGGCAATGACGAACGCCTTCTTCGGGTGCAAGTTGGGCAGGTGAAGATCCTCAACCCTGAACAGTGTTAGTCTGGTTATTTCAAAATTAGAATGCACTTACCACTCGGTCCATCTCCAACGGAATTCGAAATTGCTCAGATGGTGGGAGAACCAGTCCAGGAATCGGTTGACTAGTTCAAGGTCCATGATATGCAAGCTCCTATAGAGACAACGAATTGCCCTTCCCAGAGACGGCGCAATTGCAGCAGGAGCAACTTTACAGCTCTGTGTGATCAACGAATGATAGTAAACCAATTTGTGCTCCGGGCTTGGAAGTTTCAGTAGCTGCGAGAAGATTGCGTCGATGACCATGTCTTCTGACTTCCAGAGGATCTTGTCGCCGACAAGCTCGCGGAACTTGTCGAAGGGAATGCCTCGCTTCGCGAATGTCTCGAGTGACCAATAACAGTCAAGATCTACAAGAAATTTGGCAACAACTTCGCGGTTGAAATCCATCTGATCGATAGTATCGACAATGGCATCTCGAATGAGGGAGGCTGCAACATCGGTGGTCTTTGGAACAGTCTCAATGTCTTGGTCGGCAAAAAGCGAGAAGTAGGCCTCAGGGAAGAGGGGTTTTGGTCCAGGGTTGACGGGAGATGGAATCGTGAAAGTTGGGAACAGATGCGTCGGTGGGGCGGATGGCAATGCCTCCTCGTCGGCCGTCATTTGCAGTGCGTTGGCATCGAAACGAGGGATGCATGCGAATGTCCATCCAGACTGGGCCTCGTTTGTGAGCTGCGTCTGTAAAAGGCCGATTACGCTGAGATATGAAATCGGCGTTTCCTCGCTGTCGCGAACGTAAGAGTGAATCAGACCTTCCATAGGAAGCACATTGCTTGCTACAATCCCAGTGTTCTTGAGTAGTTCCGCTGCCTGTTCGTGGAAACGGCTCCCTCCAGAGACGAGGGCATATGGAATTGTGAGAAGAATGATCTTGACGAGCTCAATTCCGACAACCTAGAAATGATTAGCAAGCTCCTGAGATGGGGAGCGAATGACCTACATCATTCTCGTTTGCACTCTGGAGATCCACAACAGTATCAAAGAGCTGTCCCAAGAAGACGAAGATGCCGGTATCTTGATATAGCGACTGCAAGCACGCAAGGAACCGAAGCATAAGCTTGAATTCTGTCCACTGGCCCGCGTTCAATGCCTCCTGTGTGCGTGCGGCCACCCGCTTGATGGCCTCTACAGTAATCTCGGGCTTGACGTCGTTTCCATAGAATGCCACGGCTGCAACGAAGGGAATCTTGAAGGGCTGTTCAATGATACTGTAATTGTCAGCACTGGGTACGAGGACATAGGATTTCTCTAGAATCGACGTACAGTTGAACGAGAATGTCGAAGAATTGGGACCTGAGCTCTTCGTCGTCGAAATTTTCGCCGAGAGTCTTCGCGATGTAGGTGACCTCATCCTGGGGTAGCTGTGTCGAGCTTGCCACGTTCAGCAGCATGCGACGGAGCTTCGCAAGAGGCGGCTCTTCGTATCGACGGCGGGGAGGTGGTCCATCATCGCGTCGGCGGCGTTGAGGCGGTCCACGGCGGTCGTACTGATTGTCATCTTCGTCTGCGCAATTATTGTCAGTTAAGATCCAATGAGTGGTGCAAGTTCTGAGCTTACCATCGTAGCGACGCTTGCGATTATTACCGTTGCTCCGACCACGACCTCCTCCACCTCCTCCTCCTCCTCCTCTGTCGCGTCTCTCCTCCTTATCTTCGATCTTCACATCCATATCCGCCATAGCTCGCACGAGCTCAGTCTCTGCCGATAGCGTGTAATCGGGCGATGGCCGTCTGTAACGAGGAGGGCTGGGGGTATAGTGGTGGACGCGTGCACGGGGCGAACGATCGCGAGACTGGTTATCTGGACGCCTGTAGTCTGGACGGTAGTAGTCTCCACGTGGAATGCGTCCCTGATGACGAGAGCGTCGTCGACGAGGTTCGATGCGTTGACGATCAGCGAAAGCTGTGTCGACTTCACTGTCGCGCCGGCGAGTTCGTGGCGCTACCGGGTCATCCCAATCTCGGTAAGTGCGGCCTTGGCGACCACGTGACACATCGCGCGAGCGTTCCCGCTGCGAGAAAGGTTCCTGGTCATTCTCAATTGTTTCTCGGACATACCTCTCTTCATCTTCTAGGATCTGATCATTCTCAATCGACTCACGGATGTCTTCCTCTTCCCAGTCTTGGGACATGTCCATTGTTCCGTCCATGCCTCTTGTGTCCATGTTCTTTGCTAGGACGTACCAATTAGCTCTTGTGTATACAATCGGACGCAGTAGAGACAAGGCTATCCTCTCTTGTCGCGTAGCTCGCTCTTGCTTGGTGGGAGGCTTTACTACGACGCTGCCTTCTCCAGGAGGTTGACAGTTCGAAACTGGATATCGTTATAAGACTTCGCGGCCCTCGGGACTCTGTAGCTTGTCGAGCACTCTCATTGACGTACTGGTAGTGATGCCAAAGAGAGCCGTTGGTAGAAGCTTCGTCGGATGCTCGAGGTGGCGAGAGAGAAGCCCGTTCTCAGGCTATTTGCGGCGATTAGCTGTCGTTGACCTTGCTCCGGTATAAGAAAGTCGTAGCTGAGCAGGAAACGTTTCGAAAGCTTTGTGTCGAGGCAAGCTAGACCTAAGACTCTATACGAAGACTCTTGTCAGTGTCAAATGTAGCCCAGAAAGTGACTGAGAGCAACTGAAAGAGAGAAGTTGAAGACTGGTCGACGTGAGGAAGGAGGGGAGAGATCGTATCGCCGCCGTATGAGAGCAGTTGGGTTGGCAAAGAAGAAGGAGGTGAAGGCGTGAAAGGTGCCGAAAGAACGAGTGGGAAGATGTTTTTAGGAATGAAGGCCAGGAAGGTGAGCGAAAGAGGTCGGCTAACGGCCACTCGAGGCGAGGAGGAGCGAGTGTACGTCGCCGCTGAACCGGGGTGGTAGCGGTAACAAGGTCTCGGGAGGCCAACAAGAGGAGACCAAAAAGGCAACTGAAGGAGGGCGTTGAGAGCCGCTCGAGGCGAGAAGGCACGTCGCCGTCAGCGGAGGGTGGTTGAAAGAGTGTGAAGGTCGAAACTCGGAGCAATTTGAGCTGAGAGAGTTGATCAAAAATACCCTAGCCTGGGTGGTGAAAGGTGGGTGAGTCTCAAGACAGTCGGAGTGAAGTGAGAGCGAACTCACGGTGAACGCACAAGCCATATCTCTGTGCTTCACTGCTGCGCGGTGTGCTTCAGCAGGACAGTCAAGCAATTTTGATAAGAGAGCGAAGGATCGATTTTGCTCTACTTTGCCCTGCCAGAAGGAGTTTTGCACCAGAGAGTGTCTAGCGGTAGATGATTGTAATATGTGAGTATATATAGTTAACTCGGAGTATCTTCTCGGGGGAGACGACTCGGCCATGGTAATGCAAATAGGAAAGCTTCAAGTCAGCCCTTGAGAGTTGTCTACGAGACTAAATGTCTCGATGCGCGAACGTAGAAAAGATAGAATTAGAATAGATTCATTCTACTCCAAGGCACATTGCACATAAGGAGGGAAAGTGGGGAAATGGGAATACCTAATAAAAGTACTACCTCAAGCAATGCTTCGCCATTAAGCAGTCAATAATAATTCAAACATCACGATCATCCAAATCATTTCTCTTTTCAACCTTCGTGAATCTCATCCTCGAACTTCACGCCGAACCTCAAAGTATCGGCATCCACATCCCCATCAACAGCATCATAAGGAACAATCAAATCAAGGGTCCACGGACGTTAACAGAGTGCGCATCCCGGAAAACGACGCAGACGAAGCGAAGACTGCAACCACCACCACAGCACCGACATGGGAAAATGAAGAAGAAACTCTACTTATCATAGAAGAATGCCACCATCGCTGGAGAAATAGAACATGATAAGTGTCTGCGCCCAGCGACTTCGCCCAACTACCTGGTATGCCGGCCGAGAAACCCCCTGCTCCAAAACTATCCAGGCCAGCAGTCTGCAACTTCCTAGCGAGGACCGTTAGAGCAGAGATTACATCCTTTCTAGAGGAGCAGAACCCCCACAGTGGGTGGAGGAGCCTCGCCATGAAGTGTAACAGAAAAGTCAAATGAAAACACCCGCATGCAGAAGGAACGCATTCTCAACCGATGCGTACCGTGAAACCAAATCCCCCATAAGATGTTCGTACCAGACGTCCCTGACTTTTATCATCCCCAATTCCCTCGTATTGCAATCATCTGCTCGCTAGCCAGCCTAGAGAAAACCAAAAGGGGAAAAAAAAACACATCTATGAGTCCCCCATGACGGTGTTGACTAGACAGGGAAGATCAAAGACTGAGAAGACGCAAACCAAAGCCATTCTCAACACGCGCGGGTGACGTTCGTATCATTTTCAGACGAGCACACATTGCAGGGAAGGGGTTGTACATGTCGGCGTGAACCACCCAGGAAACCGACGCCGAAATTGAGACTCCAAAGGCTTGCTTCTCTCCCGACAGAACATCTTCGTTCCCCAAACCGGAGAGAATTAAATGCCACGCAGCGTGAATAAACATGAGGTGTCGTTTCACATGCAGCACTCGTTGGCTTTTAATCCAACCGCGCCAGCATTTGATCCTTGTTTAAGGGCTTGAAGTTGGGCGATTCGAAATCCAAACCGCGACTCGCAAGACCAGCACGAACATGGGAGGGTACAAGCTGTTGGTTGAGATGAGGAGCGATAGAGAGTTCTACTTGTATTAGCTTGCAACATTCGAATTTTCAAGGAGCGGGAAGTATTTACCATGAAGCGTGAAGTTGAAAAGAATTGGGAGATCCCGTGTAGCCCCATTCGGATGGCGAGAGTCGGGGAGACGTGTGCTCGGATCCCTCAGCTCGTCGAAAAAGGGCTGTACCATGGCATCGATGGCTGACAATCGCTGGGTTGGAGTATATTCCAGCAGCTTGGAAATCAAGTCAATCGCACTTGGGTCGGCCTTTCGGAACACCTGTTGAAATTGTGAGATTGGGTCGAAATCATCAGTAGGGCAGTGAAGGTGTACCTTGTTGAAGGGATGCGGCTTGATCTGAGGGAACTTGTGCTCCATGTAGTTGGGATTCATCGTCCGGATCTGGTCGCGAGTTGGTGTTCCGAGAACCTTGATAATCTCGACGAGCTGGTCAATGCCCGACTCTCCGGGGAAGAGCGGCTGGCCAAGCATGAGTTCAGCCATTACGCAGCCAGTGGACCAAACGTCTAAGTAAAACCATCAGTTCAATATAGCCACGACGATGACGATGACAGAAGGACATACCAATCTTGGTGGTGTAATTTGTTGCCCCGAAAATGAGCTCGGGTGCTCGGTAGTATCTGGAGCAGATGTACGAAACATTGGGCTCATTCTCCACCAGGATCTTCGCACTGCCGAAATCGCACAATTTCAGCACGCCTGTCGCCGGGTCAAGGAGCAGATTCTGCGGCTTGATGTCCCTATGACAGATGCCTTGTGAATGGATGTATGCGAGGGAGCGGAACAGCTGGTAGATGTAGAGCTTGACCTCCAGGATGGGCATGACCGTCTTCATCTTGTTGAAGTAGCGCGATGCGCGGTAGACGGTCTCTGGGACATATTCGAGCACGAGATTGAGATAGACCTCGTCCTTCTGTGGCTGGAACCATTAGCTACACGGGAGGCCGAGACGCACGTGCGGGGGGAGGAATGGAATACGTACCCGCTCGCCGTTGTTGTAGAAGAAGGCCTTGAGCTCGACGATGTTGGGGTGGCGGACTATGCGCATGATCTGCAGTTCGCGGTTCTACGCCGAGTCAACAATCAGCGGGCGCAAAACACGGCTATCACTGGAGCGGACTCACCTTGAAGCGCTTGTCCTGGAGGACCCGCTTGATGGCCGCGTCTTCCCCGCTGGGCGACAGCTTGGTCTGGAAGACAACCCCAAAGGAGCCATTCCCGACGATCTTGCATTGTGTGTAGGCCAAGTCCTTGTACTCTCCGGTCTCGCCGTCCTGGACCTTCTCTCGAATGACTTCTGTGGGGCTGTTAGCGAGGGTCGGGAGCAGGGCGCAGAGGGGGAGCTCACCACCCATTCTCAGCGACGAGAAGGCCGATGGCCGATTCTGGGTCATTGTCTGGGGGCGTCTAGGATGGGGTTCGGCTGAGCGCGCGGATTGCGAATGCTATCGAGGGTCGGGCGGGCTGCAGTTGGGGAGGGAGCGGGAGGAGCGGCGGGCCTTTGCGAGCAGATCCGTAGTGGGCAGCTGCAGACGGGCGCGCGGAGGGGGCAGAGTGACGGGGTCGAGCGTGGAGAGCGATGTGGAGTTGGAGTGGTGTGGAGTGGAGTGTGGCGTGGCGTTGGGTCGGCGGCCAGCAGGTGGTGGGTGAGGCTTTCGTCACGGACGCTGGGGGCGGCGGGCGAGGTCAACTGATGTGTTGAGGAGCGGTGGCAGTGGTGTGGCTTGTGGTCGCTAAGCGGGCAGAGCACGGGCGGCGTCGGGGCAGGCGGCGCTGAGGGCGGGAGCAGAGCTGGGGAGGACGAGAGAATAGTAATTGGAGTCGAGGGCGGCAGCGCAGGAGAGTTGGAAATGCAATGATGTCGAGCAGCGGGGTGGATGGAGGAGGTGATGGTGCTGGTCGGAACGCTTGGGCGCTTTGGCTCTAGGCGAATTTACTGGCCGGGCGCGTGACGAGGTGCTGAACCGTGGAAACCGTGAAGACGAACAGCGGGTCTGGGCCGCGAAGCAACTCGAGACAGGCCGGGGCGGAGAGGAGAGGGCGCAGACAGGCGGCCACGGCGGAGCCAGCGCGGAGAGCAGCAGAGGGCAGAGGGCGCGCGCTGATTCGCGGTGCCGTTGGCGG
>MU002219.1:0-28675 GCA_010093585.1 Melanomma pulvis-pyrius CBS 109.77
TCTTTGTTTAAAATACTATACTTAGCTTTTATATTCTGTACTAGCTAGAACTAGCCTTGTATAACCTTAGAATTCTTATAGAGGGCTCTTTTGTAGTTGTACTTGCAATTAAACTTAACTTTAAGCTTAGGGCAGCGTTTAACAAACGTATTAGGCTAGTTTACGCTAACATAGCCTAGATTGCGCTTAGCACGCAAAGAATTAGCTATATTAGCAACAGCTGCAAGCTTTAGCAGAAATTCTTGCGCAACTAGGTTAAGTATGTGCTAAACAATTACCTCCTCCTCTACCTAGGTAAGATTTATACTAATAGGCTTAAAA
Organism: Melanomma pulvis-pyrius CBS 109.77; assembly: GCA_010093585.1. NCBI lineage: Eukaryota > Fungi > Ascomycota > Dothideomycetes > Pleosporales > Melanommataceae > Melanomma > Melanomma pulvis-pyrius. The sequence continues at coordinate 322 of MU002219.1, forward strand.
TTGCGTTGTAAGGCTCTCCTAGCTATTTGCATGCGCAGTGTAGTTTAGGGGATGTTATAGAGGTCTGCAGCGCGTTGTACAAACAAAGTTGCGTCTCTTTAGATAGCTTGTATAGCAAGCTAGACCTAAGCTTTGTTTTGGGGGGATCTTGCGTTTGTAGGTGGTGTTATTGTAATATAAAGTGATAGAGTCGTGATTTTGGTGGGGTCTTGGCGAGGGTGGGCCGACTGCCTGTGTGGGCTGACTGCCCGTGAGGTACGTTATATATTTTTAAGTAGCTTTTCATAGCTCCAAGAGCCAACTATCAGCATGTCAGAACTTCACTCAAAACCTTGGATTGTTCAGAAGTACGGGGGAACATCTATTGTAAGTTCTCAAGATTTTGACGAGCGCTACACTTTATCAGCAACATATTCATGCTGCTAATTATGAGGTTTTCGTTCTAATAATTATACTAATTTATACTTCTATTTTAGGGTAAATTGCTAGTAACAATCACCGGATCCATACTCCCCGAGTATCTTCAGTCGTACAATGTCGCTGTTGTATGCTCCGCACGCTCTAGCACGAGCAAATCCCACGGTACTACTAGTTTACTCCTTGATGCCATTAATTTAGCAACGTCGAGTAAAACGGACGCAGCGGCGCTTGATGAAGTCATTGGGACCATCCAAATCGAACATCTGCAGGCCGTGAAAGACGCAATTGATGATGTCGACCTTGTTCGAGATGTACAAACGGCAATCATAAAAGACTGTGAACGGATTAAAATTCTTCTCAAAGCTACATGGACTCTTGGAGAAATCTCGGAGCGAACGCGGGATAGGGTACTTGCTGTAGGGGAAACCCTGTCATGTCGAATAGTAGTTGGCTCATTAAGGAGTACGGTATGTGTGCTGCCCTCATTCATAATTTTCCAAACATGGTCCATGATACTAACTACACCAAGGGGATTCCAGCTGAAGCAGTCATCCTCGACGATATCGTGGAGGCTGCATTTGGGAGTGATTTTCGAGACTTAGCGAGATCATTTAAAGCGAACCCATCTGGCTTCCTTCGCGGCTTAACAGGAGCTATATGGAACAAGACTTCAGGGTGTCAAGGAAAGGTTCCGGTCATCACAGGTACCCTCGCTATATGCTAATAGTGTCAAATTGGGTCTAACAATTTAGGGTTCTTTGGCTCTATGCCGAATTCGCTTATCAACAGCGTTGGTCGAGGATATTCGGACCTCTGCGCCGCACTTTGTGCCGTGGCATTAGATGCACAAGAACTGCAGATATGGAAAGAAGTAGACGGAATATTTACTGCAGATCCAAGGAAGATCAAAGCAGCAAGGTTACTAGCGACAGTCACCTCTGAGGAGGCTTCAGAGCTCACCTACTATGGGAGTGAAGTGAGCTAGTATAGAGAATATCTGTACATTAATCTGCTAATGCCATTCAGGTAATTCATCCTCTTACCATTGAACAAATCGATACAGCTGCAATTCCTCTGCGGCTTAAAAATGTCATGAATCCTCATGGATCGGGAACGATTATATACCCATCAAAGTCATCGCCCCGCTCGTCGGGAAGCAGCTCGCCTACTTCTCGATCCTCCGAAGCTGAGTCTACCAATGACACTGCCAAGTCCAACTTTATGACTGCAAATGGCTACTATGGCGAGTCACAACATAGACGCACACCAACAGCTGTCACAGTGAAGGAGGGAATCACAGTACTGAATGTGAAATCGAATGGAACTTCGAGACCGCAAACATTTCTAGCGCGAGTGGGAGAGATATTAGAAAGAAACGACATCACCATCGATCTCATAAGCAGCAGCCAACAAATGCTCAGCCTAGCCGTCTGTTCGACGAACCCGGACAATCTCAAAGAGGCGACCAAAGCGCTTTCGCACCTGGGAACCGCAACTTCCGTGCCACATATGTCCATCGTTTCCGTTGTCGGACACAAGATGAGAAATATGGTTGGCATAGCGGGTGAGATCTTCAATGCCTTAGCAAGTGCAAGAGTGAACATCTATCTCATCAGCCAGGGGGCGAGCGAGATAAACATATCGTAAGCCATCCATGCCTTCCTCAAATGGCTACGCCATGAAATTTATCTAACGTAAAGCTTTAGATTCGTAGTCAAGGCCCAAGATGCTCTATTGGCCACTCAGGTGGTTCATACCAACGTAATGAGAATACCTCTTCACTCAGAACGGGAAAACTCATTCATAAGAGGACCGTGGCTGTACTAGCGCGGGTTCTAAGCAGCTTTACTCATAGTAACTATTGACCAATAACGATACGAAATGTGTTGAGGCGTTTACCAAAAGTAAGCCACTTTCTCGAGCTCGGATCATCGTACGTAGTCACGAAACATTGTTTTAGGCAATGTATGAGTAAAAGAAGTTGTCAATTTTACTTTGAATTCCTTCTAGAGGAAGTTTGGGCGACCATTCGTTTCAGCAATTCAATGCAGGGGTGCCCCTGAATATCAGTGCACGAACTCATTAGTCGTTCGAAAGTGCATCCCCCCTCCTTCAACTAGATCCTCCACCTCCAATTTGATGGCAGCCAAACAAAAAACCAGTACCACCACATATCAGCCGACAAGGTTTATCGGCTTAATTGAAGACTCTCTTGACTCGAACTTTCTGGCACGTAGGATTTTGCGGCGGAACGTCAGGTGTTCCAACCTATGAAAGTGTTGTTAGCTCCAAATTTTGATGTTACCTGATTTACTTACCTTCCAAGCCAGGGTGGTGTACGTGTAGCTCCAATAGGTGGTGCAGATGTACCAATTTTCGAGCTTCTTTCCTGGATAATCTCTTCCCGGTGGATCGGTGGTATCGTCAATGCCGTCTGAGATATATAAGGCTCCGCATGAGTCGAAGCTGACGAATGTAGCTGAGTTTCCTCCCGGGGATATGATGGGGATTGCTAGATTAGAGCTTGGGTCGAAGGAAAATCCCATTGTAGATGTGACGTTGAAATTGGCGGTAACAAGGGTATAGTGAAGACTGCCTTGCGTGTCGGTGTCGTTATTGGCGCTAGAGCTGACGTTGTAGTGGAATGTCGTGGCCGGAACTGGGTCATCGGTAACAAGTATACTGGTAGAGCAAAGACCTTCAATGGCAGCTCCTTCGTGACAAGCGCCCAAGACGGTTCCATTGAGAGTGGAGTTGCTACTCTCAATCACCAGGCGGAATGGCGGAGAGCTGGTTTCAGATTGACAAGCAGCGATGGCTGCAAGGGCTACGAGAGCGAGGTATGTTTTCATGGTCTGATAATGTTGAGAGTATTATTAATCGTAAAATTTCGGATAATCAGGAGGGGTGATTGAGAGACAAGACAGAAGGAAAGATGCAGCCATCGGGGAACTAAATAGTGAGCTTGCACTTGTCTATGCGATCGTCGCCCTTGAAAGGAACTATCGCACTCCCCTTGCAAGTGCAACTACCAATGGATTGACATCTGTATAACAACAAACTCTGTAGTACGTCATTAGCAAGATGAAGGTTACTCTAAGGGTTAGAGATGTATTTGCGAGCGGGGAGGATCAAGGAAGTACGTCACACTAGAGTAATATGCAACCAAATCAAAGAAAGGGGCTTTACGCGCACGAAGACACAAGAACGGAAATCATGCCTCGTAACAGTCTTCTGCAAGGTTAAATGTGGTATGCACCTTACCCAGACAATATATACAGTATAGTCCAAGGTCCGAACTGGCGATGCAGGGACTGTGACACCTGACTTTGCGGGGTTAACTGACTGATTTGCACTACCTATCAGCCCACCAATGACTGATTGGTATTACCTCGTACCTCAGAAATCTGGATCGCTGAGGTACGAAGGCTCAACTGACTGCGAGAAATAATTAGTCGACGGACAGCCACGAGAAATAAGGTGGGAAGTTGACAACATATGTGGACGTTCATTCGAGATCTGTCATGAAGGGGCGCCAAATTGTGAGCATCCGTCGGGAAGGATAAGCATGTAACTTTTAAACGTTTCAGAAACGACGATTAATTGAATGAAACCTTACATTGTACACTTCTAGTGAGGCTGTTCTGCAGCACATATCTTCCCAGCGCGCTGGGTGACGAGTAATGGCTCGTGAAGCTTCTTCATTGGGGTACTACGAAATAAAATCCTGTACCATTTGTGGTCATATCTCAAAAGCCACTTCGGGGTCTTACAAACAGAACATGTAGTAGATACTGTCCCTTCCCTATGCGGCGCGTATCCGGACGCCCCGCTGATTCGTTTTCTGCACGCCGGGAACACGAAATGGGTTCTGGTGAACAGCGTACAGGCCTATAGAGATCTGCTACAGACGAAGTGCTATCAGTTCGAGAAACCGGAATTCTTTCGCAGGGTACTACCACGGCCATGGTACACGTATCAGACGTGTACCTCCCTATCGTGATGAGCACCTGCTAACATTTTGTAGTAAGAAAAATACTCTTTGTAGCCTTCGTAAAATTGCCTTAAGGGTGTTTGAGTTTGTCCTACCCAGCGCTCACTACGTTTCCCCTCTCATATTTAATGACTTTCTAACAAGTGACTTTCCATCTTTAGGTTCGTTGGGGAAATTGCGGGTGTAGGGTTTCTTAATAGAGAGAGATGTGAAAATATAAGGAAACAGCGGCTGTTAAATAGTATATAGCTAGGTCATTCCATCAAAAATAAATAAACTGATTGGCCGAGTAGTTCCGTTTTCAGTGGCGAATATCCGATAGATTGTGCCCGTGTTCGATAGAGTCCAAGACAGTTGACAGATTCTATCAGATCAAGGGTAGATGAGAGTCCCGTCCAATCCCTCGAAGGTAATCTATTGTCTACAGAACGTTCGACTTGAAGTCCTAGCTAATAATCGACAGTAGGTAAGGTCAACTCAAAGACGACACCCAATATAATTGGTTGGGCTAGCTTGGGTGTTGACCCAGGTTCGCTCTCTTCTCAGGGATCCAAATTCTCGACGTTGTACTCTCAGATGTTAAACCAACCTCCGGTCGGCCTGCTAATATCTCCTTTCACCATCCTCACACCAATTCGCAGTTTTCTTCTTTTGAAAGCAAACAGAGATTATGTACAACACGGCATGTATTGTCCTTCTATATCGTTCTATGATATTAAACATAATCATCAAGAGGTATCTACCGACCGCGTCAAAATTCCCACGCTTAAAATCCCAGTAGGATATACAAAGAATTGAACAATGCAGAACCCCCCTTTTTCTATCACATGATTACCATTACAAGAGAACAGCGATCGCGCTAACCATAGCAACAAGCATCATCATACCCGAGACCTGAAGCCCCGAGGCGGCGCCCTTATACTCCTCGGGAGGAGGGCTTTGCTTCTTATTGAAGGGAAGCTTCTCCAAGACGCCCATGGCACTTGGGTCTCCCGTGCTACCGGCGACGCAAGAGCCATTGCCCCACTTGGCATCGACAGCCAATTTCCACAATGGGGTGGGGGAGAATAGCGACTCATATGTAGGAAAGAGCCGGCAGTCCGCTGCCTCATAGACGAATTCCAAAGGCGTCTGAGACTGTTCCCAGGTGAGATCTGTCCGGTTTTGCATTCGTAGGTTGTCAAGGGAATTGATTCGGAACGGAGTATCATAATTGTGTGCGCCGCGGATGTACAGTTGATCTACGGCGGCAATCTTTCCAACCGCTGTATCATTGACTAAACGGAATCGTTAGTAATTATCGAATTTGACAGACATGGTTTGGTAACGTACCTAACTGTGCTGCTTTCAGGCCGTATACTATTTCCGTGGTGTTGATGACACCGGTCATCAGGGTCACGATATAGTCCATGGCTATCACCTGCGCGCCTTGCAAAAAGTTAGTAGTTGAAATATAAATTTTGAGGATGATGCCTAAATGCATACCTTTGGTGCCGCCAACGCCTTCCATGGGCTCGTTGAGAGGCCGACCTCCGACAGCGATAGTGTGCACTTTGCCTTGTTCGCGCATGAGCTGTGCAAAAATTGCGCAGGTTGAGCCGCAGAGGCCATCTTGAAGTATGACAATATTCTCTGATTCGAAGGGCTGGGCTGGGGCGGGAGCTTGATCGCCAAAGCCGGTGAGGTTAAATCGTGGTGCGGAAGTGTATCCAGACTCAAGATTCGAATAGTTGTACCGACGAAGCGCAGTGAACCCATCTTTGTTTCTTACGTACGGCCCGAAATAATCCGAGAAGCTCTCAAAAGCCTCTCCTTTCTCGTTCATGATGTTCTGGTAATCCCAAGTGCTTGCTTCTTGCACTAATTGTGCGTACAATTCCGGCTGTTTTTCCGCAAACGTTACGTTCTCGGTAAAGTCTGCAATGTCTGCACTAAAGATTGCGAAGGCCTCGTGTGCTCGGTACCGGGTAGCACCGTAGGGCTCTAAGTTTGGGAATATTTGCTTGAAGGTTTCGAAGCCCATGTCAATTGTTCCTCCTTGGTTTCCGCGCAAGTCAACGATAAGCTTTTTCTTGCCGTCCTTAACTGCACCAGCAAAGAATTTCTTGATGACCTTTTGGGACTCAACTAACGGTTGAGTCTCGTTAGTGTATGCTTCCACAATCTCAGGACCAAAATCAGGAATCACCAGGACAGCTACATCTTCGTAGCCTGTCTCATTCATGTAGTAGCCTTGAATAGCAAGACTGCTCTGAACAATAACGGGGTCGGGGTAGCCGGTTGGCTGGGGCATCTCCGCTACCTCCGCAGTGGATGAAGGTTGGTAGCTTGATGCTGCAGTGTATGTGTATGTCGGGTGGGACGATGAGTCAGAGACAGAAGTTACAATGTGTATAGGCGGAAATCCGGCGGTAGACGTTGGGAAGTAGCTAGAATCCTTTGCTACTACATCTCGACCGGCAATGATTGGATGTAGATGATATGCAGGCAGATGACCTTGGGCACCCACAACACCTGATTGCTGAGCCTCCGGTAGTACCGTGGAAATTTGCACATTGGCCGTTGAGACGGACGGTAGAACCTTTGGTGGTGCAAGCTCGGCGGGTATTGTCGATAAAGATCCTGTGCAGAACTGGTCAAAGAACGTTTTGCCGTTCGTAACATTCGCGAAGCCGTAGTTTGGCGCAATTGAGGCCATGTTCTGGATGGTAAGCGAGCTGCCATTTTTGAAGACAAGCTCCGTAGTTTCACCATCGTAAACGAGCGGGCTCACAAATGGGCCGGCTTCATCTTTCGCGTTTGAAATGCTAAGGCGGGCAAAGTTGGGGAAGAGCCTGTTCCATCGAGCATCTGGTGTGTGAAACATTGATTGTAGGGCAGCTTCGTTCAAAAATTCGATTGCGTCTTTGCCGTTGATGGTCTTGAGTGGCGATGAAGTGAAGTTGAACTTCTGTGCCGCTCCTACATTGTATTAGTTATGAGCAAGGTCGACGAGAATTGGAAATGCTTGCCTATATCCAATGCGTAGTAGACCTCTGGAAGTGCGATTCCATCGCTAGAGTAAGTGATCAATCCTCCATTTGCCCTTACGAATTTCAAAGGTTGAGAAATATCGGGAAACCAGTGGAGATGAAAGTCTCCAGCCTTGACAAGCAGGAGCTGAATGGACTGTTGAACATCATACTCCCCTTTGAAACTTCCGTTCTTCACACCATGGTATATTTCGTCTAGACTTCCGAGAAGATCCAGAGGTTCCGCGTTGTGTGTCTTGATTCCATCTTTGAGGTAGTTCAAATCGGATTGGAACTGTAGGAATAGTTTGAGCTCCTCGATCATCTTGAGATCCCCCTCAACATCAACTGGGACGGTTTGAAGACAGTCATAGGCCAACTGAAAGTGATCAGTTAACGAAGTGGTTCTTGAGTGCCACTCTACAAATGAATGAGTTGTACCTTGGCTCCAACGTAGATTTGTCCTGTTTGTCGAGGCTTTGCAGCAGACCATGACGCGGCTACTTCTGCACATGGCTCCTGAAATTCTTCACGCTTGAACAAGGTTGGGAGCGGTGGTATGTCTCGTGTCGCTATCGGCGAAGGTATGAGATTTTGGGCGTGTGCTGTAGCAGCCGCTACGAGGAATAATGAAAGAGAACGCATATTGAGCGACAAAAGCGATAATTCACGATGGTTTCTGAATGCCTTCCTACAAATGAATGCGAGGCAAAGTTAGGTGTAGGGACGTATGGGGGAGTTACAACGCTTTATACAGGAGGTACAGGCACAGTAAGAGGCACAGGTACCGGGCTGTATACATAAAATGGGGCTGAAAAAGGTGGAGCATGGAGCATGGCGAGTACCGTGTGCCTGGTTAGGCTTCCAACACATCGCCGGGGTTCAATGAGTGGCTGTGTGGACTGAACGGAATAAGCTTTGTGATATTTCGTACCTTTCTTCCCAAAGGCGAAAATGGGACTGGCTCTAAGGTAAGCGTAAACTCGAAGACGAAATGATAGGCAAGCGTGGAAATTTGATGGATGGAAATAGACACGGGCCTCGCCCACGACATTGTAGTCAACCTCACCGTTCACTTTTGAGAAGGTTTTGATCAGAACATGCTTTGTTTACTTTACCGTCTCTATGAGTTTGTTGCTGTGCCTCATGTGCCCCTCGGGCCTCACGGCGCAGGACAACTACCAGGTCAGCAATCTGCTTTCGACCCTCAATGCCCCAACTCGACAGGAGGAAGCCAGGGTAAAGTTAAGATCTGACAGGATTCACGATCGTTTTCGGCTTTTTGACCCGTGGACAAGGTTCGAGGAGGCTGAGGACTTGGCGGGAAGGCTAAGGGCTAGTTATTATACCATCAGCCACGCGCTTAGTGGGTGCTTTACCTTGGGGCCAAAAATCTCTAGTTTCGATAGCCAATTTCCTCTACCAACTCGAGTGAACATATCTATTTCAGACGTTCATCGCAGTGCGCTCTGCGATCTCCTCTCCACTAGTATCTTTATCGCCCATGTATCTCAACTATTTTTTGACTCTTTAGCTTTACTGTTCAGACTCTCCGGAGAGCAACTTGTCCGTCCATGGATATAAAATGAGAACTGGTATTTCGCTTAAGCCCGAGCTGGCACTAGTACGAATTCAGACCTTAGCATCTGAAAACGCTGACGCTGGGCCTCGAAATTCTTGGCATATACTGTGTTAGTGTAAGCCTTGCAAACACGAATAGAATCAGACTAGACCAATTTGAAATTTGTGGGCCCCTAATTTTTTAAGGCGCCAGATTAGGCGCTTGATTGAATCGCGACCAGGAAGCCTTTTCGATGACTTCAAGTACAACTACTTTCTGTAAGTACATCTACTAACGGTACGTAGTAAAAGGTGTAAAGTCGAACTATCTCTGAAACCACAGCCAAAAGCCACCCCCTTGGAAGAGCAGTAAACATTTAGTCTCGTTTTACGATGTCTCATTGTGTTTGCTATTATTCATGAAGTGTTTACTCAAAGGGAGCTTGGCTTCGTTGGAAGATATTTCCCCTCAAGGAACACACAATCTCCTTACAAATGAAATGGTCTGTGCCGGCAAAGCTTACGAATTGCGAAAATCGAAAGCTACTTGTCATAATCCCGTGAGTTTTACGCGTATGTTAGATACCCCACGGTCATGCTGCCTCTTTCACGGAGGCTTTTGCACAAGAGAAACTAGCTCTTTAATACGCTATACTCCCAAATTCAGTTAAGTTCTTAGAGAGTGTAGTATAACATCTACAGCAGCACTATCGGGCAAGCTAAAAGTGCTTTAGATTCTATTTTCGGCGGGCCTGTTGACAGTTCTCCAGTGGAAGGTGAAATTTAGTGATCAGTGGATGTCATTCCTACTGTTTCACGGCCTTCATATATTGTAGAGCCAATCATGCTTGCGCATAGCTCAGAAACTCGGCAAAGCTGTAGCCACGCAGTCGTGTGATTTGTATTACTTGACATACCTCGGCATCCATAGACTTTGTCTACTCTGGGGGATGCCGGTCCTGTTGTATATGAATATGCGAAACTTGGATACTATCAAATAGACCGATTAAGTTCGCTATCATGTCTGTAGATAGAATAGTTATAGTCATCTCTACTAAGATATGGGAATCGGGACATATGTCAAGGCCGTCATTTTTCACAAGGTCGACCTTTTGCCTTACAGATAGAAGTCTAGCTCTCCCCTACATAGCACTTACCATCTTAATAAAAGCTTCATACACTGGATCCCAATGTTATCGCTATCTACATTCACTGCGACCAAAGAAGATTTAACCGTTTTATACGAAGTATACCACTACGAAGCCTATGTCTTTGCCTTACGACGGAAAACTGAAAAGAAACACAAGGATTATCAAGACAAAGCGAAAAGTATAGCGTACTCTGAATAATGCGACTCTCAGTTTTAATAATGCAACGTTTCAAGTCTCTGAAGCTGACGTAACAGCTGGAGATCAAAAGCCGGATGGGCTGAGTAGAATCATCTCGCACGTAGCTACTAAGTTAGATCATCTGATACATTTCACAGATGCGCAAAGATTCAAATGCTTTTATGCACCGCAATAGCCCAAAGATTTTGTATGGTCAGACTGAAAAGTTCATTCCGGTGAGACAAGGAAAGGTAATGATGAATGCGCGTCTCGTATCATGCTATATCTAGCTCTAGAGAATTAGGATTCGGGATAGGGAAAGTGACTAAGAAGAAGAAGGGAAAGACTCTGGGAAAGGAGATATCGATATAGAGAATAAATGGTCAAATATCCTCGCAGGAGTGCGACGCTACATACATTGAATTTCCGTACGTTTATCTCTCCAAGTATACATTAGCTACCCCACTAAGACTTGAGAAACCCTATTCGAGAGTTTTCATATTCTAGCAAGAAGTCGAAGTGTCTCTTGAACGCAATTACTACCTGAGGTGTAAGTTAGGACGGCACATGGCCTAGTGACCCCCCAGTATTATATCTCGAAGCCAAGAAACATCGTTTCGCTCATTTCGCACAATTCAATTTCGTCTTTAACCTTGCCATCCGCCCGAAGAATGAGCAACAAGTGCACATTCCAGATACCTGATAGATGTTTCGTATCTCGCATCTTAATATATCCGCCAGAACACATATTTTATAGCGTATAACGCTTTCTTAAAATTTATATCCTAGAAGCGTGAGAGTGAAAAGATAGCACACAACTACTTCTGATGTATTCGAGAAGTTCGTGGGGCACGACTGATTTCTTCGACCTGGCCCCAGGACAACCTTACATGTTGCATTAAGATGTGCAAAATTATATGCGACAACATACCAGAAACATAACACATCTGAAATTACCCGTGGTCCAAGATGCTGGGGATGGGCTGAAATTTTACCCATCCGTAATATAACACCCTACAAACGATTGCGCTTCGTAAGGCCTCTCACAGCTGCTAGAGTAATTAAAGACCCTAATTCGGAGCATTTCATAACCACTCAGCTTCGTGCATCCTACCAGCTACTCCTTACATTCTAAGGGATGGAAAAGGGGTTCGTAAGTTAGTTGACGATCCCAAAATATCCATCCGTCCTCTTTGCAGGCTTGAAGAAGATCCCGCTTAGTAAAGCCTTCAAAGAAGCCAGAGTAATGGAGGGAGCTTTGCCAATGCACCATTAGTTGGCTAGAGCTATGATCGACGGCGAGATAACGCATCCAGGGCCTCGCAATGCGACGCAGTTTCAGCTCATCAAGGTAGAACGCGTGGCAGAGTGAGAGCCAGTTGAACCCTAATTCCAGTGTCTCCATGTCCAGATACATTGACGGGATATTCAAGAGCTTCAATTTCTCATCTAGGCACACGAAGTAATATCCATCCTCTAGACGGGGTTTTTCCCTGTCTCTGTGGAGAACTTTAGAGAAGAAGAGGTCGGTGAGGCATTCGCATTTGGCTACATCTGCAACGGCCTGGATCACACTTGGACAGAGGCAGCACTGGCGACGCAAGAAGAAGGTGTAGTTGAGTAGGGTCGACGATGCGGACGCCGTGGTCTCATCACCATCCTCGCGGCTTGGTACAGCAACAACAACGCCGTATTGACCTTCGTAGTCAGCAGGGCCATCTTGGAGATGGAGGATCACTCTCGCCTCGACAGATGCAGGAGCGCGGGAGTCGGGCTTGAACATGAGGGTTGGGTATTCGTCGTGTAACGGTGCCAGATCATCCCAGTCATCATCATGCCACATTCCTATGAAGTCCGAGGAGTCATTGAAGGCCCAAGTATCGTAGCTGGAGTGTTTTAGAGACGGACCGCGAAACGATAATAGATTAATACCTACAAGAAAGCTCTCGCGTGCTCGCCGACGAGTCGAATGGAGCATTTGCGGCGAATAATCTGATTAGAGAATACGTCTTCGGTAATGCGCCGAAGCATACGCGACACGCTTCGGAGGACGAACCAGGCGAGGGGCCGGTCGTCTACTTGTAACACAATTTGCATCCAGAGCTCCTCAGGCAGCGAAGGGCATCGGGGTGGCCGAGTGACTGGAGGACGACCAAGCGCGCCCGCTTGGACCTGAGGGACGGCGGGAAAGCTAGGCGGCATTGGCGATTAGCCCGCTCGTGGACGCAGGCGACTGCTGCTGGATGGGGACGGCGAGGGTGGGAACGGCGAGCGAGGGTATGAGGTGCCGGCTGGTATGGAGCGGGGACGCGTTCCAGGACCGGCTAGTGCATCTGGGTAGATGAGTCAGCCTCAGCATGGTCACGTGAACGGCTCACTCATCGCAGCACGCATCCTCTCGGTGCTTAACAACGTCCGCTTTGGCCGAGTCCTCACCCAACTAGCTCTCCGTCTATCATCTGTCATCCATTGTCCGGCCCGCTGTCGGCAGCTACTCCGTCGTGTCACTTCCATGCGAACCACACAGTGCAGCGAGCTCAATGGAGAGCCTAAAGCATCATTCTGACTCTGCGACCACCGAGCATCCACCACAGCAGTTTGCACAAGACGGTGGAATTTTCGGTCGTGGAACGACAGACGGAGACCTCACCGCCGCCAAGCGCAGGAAAGCTTATGATGATGGATAACAGAAGCTTGATTCCATGTGTCAGATTGGCGACAATCCGGGGTGTGCCGTACAGTAGCGTACACCAGTCCGTCCAACTCCACCAACGTCATCGCTGTCCATCCCCGCTCCCTGCTGCTATCGCCCTCACCTGCTATCGCCCTCAATTGAAATTTGCAATCACCACAGTATGAGCCCTTTTGCATCAATTGGTAGCTAGTATGAGGGAATAATGCAATGGCCATTTGATCCTTCGACTACGCACCTGGCCTATCGTTAGCAGCGACTGTAAATCGCGCAAACATCCGAGCAGTGTGCAACGACATATGTGGAATCATGGGAACTAGACAAGCCCATTTCAGACCGTCCACTGCGCTATTTACTGCTCCAATCATGAGGTCATTCCGGATACGCAACACCGACTACCATTTTCAGTCAGAAATTCTCGCCGGATCCGCCGGCTACATTTGAGGGACTTCCTGGAGAAAACGTTGGAAGCCAGGAAGTCACGGCACCTCAAAGCGTGCCGTCGGCATTGAGATGCGACGTCAACCAGGGTCCAATAATGCGTGATAAAGAGCCCATGCCCCTCTTTCCCTCCTTGCCTCCCAAAGCTCTTTACAGATTTTGTTTCCTCCACAGCTGCTCTATCTCTCAAATTCTGCACGGCGGATTTAACTGAGCAGATATCTCATATATACATGTTTTTATGATCGGAACCGAATCCTAGCTTTGAAGATGAGCCTACATCCTGGGGACGGAAACAATGACATCGAAAGGGGAAACTCGATTGGGGAGCGGGGGAAGTCAATTGTGTCTCTGAGTGGCTTTCAGGGTATGGACGAATATACCGCCTTACAGAGGTACATCGTCAGCTACAGAGACCCGAGGACAAATCCCAAAGAGGAGCAGGTAGAAGAAAAGAAGAAACCATGGTGGGCCTTCTGGAGATCGTCGCATAAAACTTCACAGGCGAGCCAATCGACTGCAGGTGAAGTTCCTGAGGAGTGGCTCTCTACTACTCTCGGACAAGGTCTCTCGAGCACCGAGGTCGACATTAGGCGGAAGAAGGTCGGATTTAACGAGCTTACTTCGGAGAAGGAGAACATGTTGATGAAATTCCTTGGGTACTTCAATGGACCGATCCTTTGGGGTAAGATCGACAGGCCATTCTATTGAGCTCTGTCTAATGACGAACAGTCATGGAAATCGCTGCTCTTTTGGCCGCAGGTCTCGCCGACTGGGTCGACTTTGGTGTCATTTGCGGAATTCTACTGTTGAACGCGCTTGTTGGATGGTATCAAGAAAAGCAGGCCGCAGATGTGGTGGCTAGCTTGAGAGGTGACATTGCCATGAAGGCGACTGTGTAAATTACTTCCCACACTCTCTAGATTCTTGACTTACTCGAGTGCAGTGTCCGAGATGGCGGCGAGACAAGTATTCTTGCTCGAGAGATTGTTCCAGGAGACATTGTATGGCTTACCTCTACTTATTCAAACTCCTACTTACCTCCACAGGTTGTCATTGAAGAAGGCCAATCAGTCCCAGCTGATTGCCAACTTATCTGTGACTACGACTCGCCGGAAGATTTCGAAACCTACCGCAAGCTGAAGCAAGAAGACAAATTCCACACAGAAGGCGATCCGGACGACGAGAAGAATCAGAGCGACGCCGACGAGGACGAAGAAAACCCAATCACTGTAGGGCACTCTATTGTAGCCTGCGATCAATCCGCCATCACTGGAGAATCCCTTGCCGTTGACAAGTACATGGGCGAGATTGCGTACTATACGACTGGCTGCAAGCGTGGTAAGGCTTATGGTATCGCGACAGTCTCAGCAAGGACTTCTTTCGTCGGTCGGACTGCTTCTCTTGTGCAGGGCGCTAAAGATCAGGGCCATTTCAAGGCTATTATGAACTCTATTGGTACGAGTTTGCTTGTGCTTGTCATGTTCTGGATCCTCGCTGCCTGGATTGGAGGATTCTTCCGCCACTTGAAGATTGCGACGCCTACTGATAGTTCGGTCACCCTGCTCCATTACGCTTTGATCTTGCTCATTGTTGGCGTGCCTGTCGGGTATGCCATTCCCTCCCTTGAGGAAACTTAAAACTGACAGGTTATAGTCTGCCTGTCGTCACAACTACTACATTGGCTGTCGGTGCCGCTTACCTAGCAAAGGAAAAGGCAATCGTGCAGAAGCTCACTGCGATTGAATCTCTAGCTGTATGTATTATTTAATCTGTCCTGGCATACGCTAAACTTCTCAGGGTGTCGACGTACTATGCTCAGACAAGACGGGAACTTTGACCGCCAATCAGCTAAGTATTCGGGAGCCATACGTAGCGGAAGGTCAAGACGTGAACTGGATGATGGCAGTCGCCGCTCTCGCCTCATCTCACAACCTGAAATCGCTTGATCCCATCGATAAGGTGACTATCCTCACTGTCAGGCGATATCCCGAAGCTCGGAAAATTCTCGGACAAGGCTGGAGGACCGAAAAGTTTACTCCATTCGATCCAGTCTCGAAACGCATCACTGCTGTTTGCTACCTAGGTGAGGACAAGTATACCTGCGCGAAGGGAGCACCCAGGGCGATTCTCAACCTCAGCAACTGTGATGAACAGACCGCTAGGCTGTTCCGGGAGAAGGCGGCCGACTTTGCACGAAGAGGTTTTCGATCTCTCGGTGTTGCAGTCCAAAAGAATGACGGCGACTGGACCTTGCTCGGTCTTCTCTCGATGTTCGATCCGCCGCGGGATGACACTGCTCAGACCATCATTGAGGCACAACAGCTTGGGGTGCCGGTAAAGATGTTAACGTAAGCTGCACCCTCCGATTCCTGCTTCACGTCACTGATGAAAGACTAGTGGTGATGCTATTGCTATCGCGAAAGAAACTTGCAAAATGTTGGCTCTGGGTACCAAGGTGTACAACTCTGAAAAGCTCATCCATGGCGGTCTCTCCGGTACTACGCAACACGATCTCGTCGAACGCGCAGACGGATTTGCAGAAGTGTTTCCTGAGCATAAATATCAAGTCGTAGAGATGCTGCAACAAAGAGGACATCTAACAGCAATGACAGGAGATGGTAAGCCAATCTCAATCACATTTTTTCATGATATGCTGACTTTATAGGTGTCAACGACGCTCCTTCCCTAAAGAAAGCCGACTGCGGTATTGCTGTGGAGGGTGCTTCCGAAGCTGCCCAGGCCGCCGCAGATATCGTCTTCCTCGCCCCCGGTCTCAGCACTATTGTCCTCGCCATTAAAATCGCTCGACAGATTTTCCAGCGCATGAAGTCATATATCCAATACCGTATCGCCCTATGTCTGCATCTTGAGATCTACCTAGTCACATCCATGATCATCATCAACGAAACTATACGCGTCGAGCTTGTCGTCTTCATCGCCTTATTCGCAGATCTTGCGACCGTGGCAGTCGCGTATGATGTTTGTAACCCCACAACTCCACACATTGGGAACATCAACTAATTCGAATCTTAGAACGCTTATTCAGAAGAACGCCCGGTAGAATGGCAGCTCCCCAAAATCTGGGTGATCTCCGTTGTCCTCGGTGTCCTCCTCGCGCTGGCAACCTGGGTTATCCGTGGCAGTTTGTTCCTCCCCAACGGCGGCGTCGTGCAGAATTTCGGCTGCGTGCAGGAAATTCTCTTCTTGGAAGTCTCGCTCACCGAGAACTGGCTCATTTTCGTGACCAGAGGCGGCAAAACCTGGCCCTCGTTCCAACTCGTCATCGCAATTCTAGGCGTCGACGCCATCGCCACGATCTTCTGTCTGTTTGGGTGGCTCTCCGGCGGACCCCAAATCACCAATCCCCGTGATAACTTTGTTCAGAGAGAAGATGGCTGGGTTGATATCGTGACTGTTGTCGTCATCTGGGCTTACAGCATTGGAGTCACCATTGTCATCGCAATTGTTTACTACTTGCTTAACAAGATTACGTGGCTGGATGAACTGGTTTGTGTTCTCAAGTCTGTCTCTTCTCTGTATACCATGCTAATTATACGCAGGGCCGAAAGGACCGAAGCCACAAGGACCCGGCAATTGAGAATATGATTGCGGCTTTGGGTAAATTAGCGCTCGAGCACGGAACGGACAAACACGGCGTTGAAAGATACGTGCTTGCTACTCGGGCTGTAGAGGAAGAGGAGGATGAGTAAATTGGTTGTCTGTACGGCGTATTCACTGGTATATACCATGGGCGGAATTTCGATAGAGGGCGCATTCGAGGTGAAGTATGGAAGTCTCTTTCATTTTGAGATCATGATAGGGTAGTCTTTCCGTCTCGATATTTTAATGAAAGTTTTCCCCTAGTTCAGTCCGCTTTTTCGTGCGAACGGATATCAGAAACATACAAGAGATCTGGCCCTGGTTCTGGAGCTTGTGGCTCCTGTGAACAACTAAGACACATCATGTCTCCCTGTTGGAGTAGCGCTAGAAAATGCCTCATTCGAATCCATTGTCATGACTGGCGTGCTCGTTTACCCTACACGAGGACACCACGCAGCCCCATGCACAGTCTCTCCCCCGACTTGGGTTTGTAGCGCCAACAATTGCAGGGGCATAGGCCAATTGTTTGACGTCCTCAAAGCCTCTCTGAGTTGCGATTCTTGTCAGAAATGAGCCGGTGAGGTTTGTGAGAGCCTTGTATAGCTTCTGGCGGATTACACATGTTGCTTGAGAACTTTGTTGGGGCTAAAAACTCGAGCCGGGGGGAGGACTGAAAATCCTTCCAACCTCTTTGAATTCCATCGACACAGAGGAGATTGTCGACGGATCTCTATCGCCTACATAGATATGATTCAAATTCAAATGTCGCGGAATCGGAGTTCCTAGTACATCACCCTACGATATTCCCTATTCCCGAGTCTGTGGCCGTGACCCTTCATTGGTCATGACCTAAGAGTCAGGATTTACGTCATCGCCGTCACGCTGACTATGTTGCAGGCGGCTTACTTTAACAACACAACGCCGCATTGGGCGACGCGCTATTCCGCGCCGACTAAACTAGCTTCGCCGACTGCTTGTTATCAGCACAGATCCGCTACACTCATAGCCGTATTGGCACACCGAATAGCTCGTACGAACGACTTCGTCATAGGGGCTTCTGTGAGATTTGTCCCCAGTTGGCGATGGTCACTTTGAATAAGATGTGAATACAGCGGGCGACTAAGACGAGTGTGAGGTGGAGTCGGCCTAATGGATTTACAGCATCATTATTTCAGTGAACTCACACCTTAATTCTCTTTATCAACATGTCGACTTCCCAACCCAAACTGAGACTGGAACCTGACACCTCCGTCTCAACGACCCTACCCTCTACCGTCCTGTTCAGACATGAAAAACATTCATGACTCTGTCACGAAGTTGATTTCACACGACGCTCTCCGCGCGTCTTTCTCTCCTACATTTGTCCCGAAATCTCCTCCTCGAAGAAGCCCTTGCCCTCGCCAAAATAAGCTCCTAGTAATTCTAACATCCAGTTCTAGTGTGTGCATATCGCGATCGGCGTAGCGCAGGATCGTCGCAACGAAGGGCTGCGACTCCGCTGCTACTAGAAGAATATCAGCATTATCGTAACTGAGCTGAACCATCCGCTGTATGTATCCGAGGGGTTGAATGTCCCATGGACGCATGAGGAAGCTTCCGTCAGAGCACAGCAAATAAAACATTTTTTAAGCTCCCTGAGAGGCAATTTTTCACATGGATGAAAAGTTGATGTGGTTTGGTGCGCTATTTGTTGGGAAATATTTGCAGGTGGTGTATTTTCTGTTAGCAGAAAGGAAAGGGGGCTCGGGGTAAGTGATACCTTAGTCCCGAATAAAGAATGTCAGTATCTAGCGCGACTACCTCAGGTTGCCGGGAGTAAAGTAGGCTACTCAGCTGTCATACGTCAAGACCTAGGGTTGAAGGAGAGAATTATACTGTTGACAGGGCTGGCGATTGGATTTGAGGATTTGAGGTATCTTGTCGATAATTTGAGATTTGAGAGGGATGCAAAAGTAAGATGGCTCCCTTTCTGATGCGCTTTTCAAGTATGTTACCACTCACTTAAACTTAAACTTGTCATATTTATAAGTCTTACTAATGTTTCGTCCTAGTGGAAGAACAATGTGATGTTCCAGAAAGAGTAAGGAATTTGACAGCCAAGGCTTCTTCCCGGTATATGAGTCCGGTTAAAATTGTACATGTTTCCGAAACAAATGACATTGAACATCATTTGGCATTGTCTTCAGTGTAGTGTCTTGATAAGGAGAGGCTCTCTTGATATGTGCATTGACATTTCGTGCCCACGTTGATCTTGTGTATTTCCCTGGGTTTCGAAAGTACGCACACCCGGTTCTTGGTCGGCTCGGCGTACTCTACGTTATCAGTCGCGCAATTTCAACCACAAGGAGAAGGAATCAGATTAGATGTACGAGACTCGATCTTTCTAACAGCGATACTTTCCCTCTAGCTTTAGACTATTTAATCTTGTGGTCCCTTCATAAGAGCCTGGATCGAAGTAAGCGTAGCGCAAAAGGTATTTCACGTCTCGGTCTAGACAGCGAGCACTTATAAATCAGTCCTTGCGCGAGCCCAAAGGTCTGCCTTGGGCAAGGGTAGTGACGTCGTAGGTTCGTGGGATAACTAGAAACCGAATGGTCATGCACCGAAAGTAAGAAAGGCTATATATCCAGAAAGGTATGCGGCGAAAACAAGGCCCTGTGACACAGGAAACCATTAAATTGGCGCCTACTATCTGCACCCAGTGCGTGCGTCCAAGAGATTTAAATTCCCGCAAAGGCGGGGCCCCGCCATAAATTGCAGTGAGGCCCAGTGAGGTTAATTGAAACATGTTAATATTCTCAGTGGCGATCAATGGGTCAACGGCCCGGGCTATAACAGGCAGTCTTAATATAACACTATGGGAGCACTGGGATGCTCGATCACGATAAATACTGGATTTCGCGCCACCCTTTTTATTTTCGTTGTCAACCTTCGCTTCCGATTATCATTCTTTGTACAAATCACGACCTCCGTTCAAGATACCCAGCAAAATGAAGACCGCTGTTGTCCTCCTCGCCGCGGCTGCGTCCGTATCTGCCCACTCCACCTGGCAGGACCTATGGGTTGGCACCGCCGACCAGGCCACGACATGTGCCCGAACCGTCATTGACAACAACCCCATTGCTAGCTTGACTTCCGCAGACATGTTCTGTGGACGCAGCCCAAAAGCTACAACTGGAGTGTGCACAGTAGCTGGTGAGCATTCGGTTGCATGTCAAGCGCGGGCAATAACTAATATCCCATACAGCTGGAGATTCTCTCACTGTTGAAATGCACGCACAGCCTGGCGCGCGAGCATGCAAAGATCCGGCTATCGGTGGAAACCACTACGGCCCAGTCTTCGTCTACATGGCAAAGGTTTCGGATGCTACGTCCGCGAAGTCTGCCTCATTCTTCAAGGTCGCAGAGGGTATGTAGCATATCGCGAAAAGCCTGAGTATACGTGCTGACTTTTAGATAGACGGTTACACTGGCACAACAGCATCTTGGGGCACTGAGATCCTCAACGCGAACTGCGGAAAGAGGGCCTTTGTTGTTCCTAAGTCGCTCGCCGCTGGCGATTATCTCGTTCGCGCTGAGGCTATTGCTCTTCACGCCGGTGCTGGAAACCCCCAACCTTATGTCACCTGCTTCCAGGTCAAGGTTACTGGCTCCGGAACCGCAAACCCCGCTGGCGTGGCATTCCCCGGTGGCTATAAGCTCAGGCACGTTCAACACCCTAACAACCCGCTAAAATGAAGTGCTAACGTGATACAGCGACCCTCTCTTCCAAAAGGCTATCTACGACAGCGCCTTCAAGTACACCAGCCCCGGCCCAGCTGTTTGGACTGGTTAAAAGACTCAAGCCAGTGGCGGCTCGAAAACTCTTCATATTACATACTTCACTTTAAGATCCGCTCGCGCATTGTTGGCGTTCTTTCTTCGTGCGTACGCATGCGGTGCATAAGCAAGAGCAAAGAATACATAATACTTCAAAGATGCAACCAATTTCCGAACTATGACATGGTAGCTATCAAGCTCCATAATGCAGTTGCAATCCATCATGGCCAGATGAATATATTCATATATGATCATCATAAATCAACCCAAATCGATATCAACCCTATTTACGAGATCACACTCGTTATCTCACCTCATGCTGAGAACGTAGATCTCTTGACACGTCTTGAGATCAGCACCTTGATACAGATATGGTGACTCGAGGTGTTTCACGAATGAACTCAAACACGCAACGTACCTCTCCGTGATCTCTAGCTCGTTCATAACCTTCTTGATGTTCTTGTCAGGTGTCAGGTGTCAAGATAATCATGTCCCCTTTGAATTCATCGCCCAGCTGTTCATAGTACAAGAAATCGGCATCGCTCATGTCTATCGACATAAATTCTCCGTCTAGATCTTCTTGTTTCGGTATACCGAGGATCTAGTCCCTCTATGATTGCTGTTTGTCTATTCCGCTTTTGCTTTTTGGTTTTTCAATAAGAGAGATCAATGTTTGGTAAATGGGTTGGGGAATTTAGCGCATGGTGGGGTTCACTCTTGCCAACTTACAAGATCCTTTTATGAAGATCTTGTTACCAATGCTGACAGTGATCCCGGATAAGTGAAGAAGAAAGAGAGAGACGCGTTGCCTTACCTATACTTGAGCCTCATACGTAGTTGCTACACCATTTACGGTGTAACAAAGGCCTTGTGATTAACTTAAAATTACGTGTACTTGGCATCAAGCAAATGAAATTCTTATGTGATTGACATGATACTACACTATCTTAAAGTAGGGCGGGGAGTTATTTTCCGTACGAATGTTTAGGGAATGTAATTAGATATACGCTGCCCCTTTCAGTTAACTAGAATTGAACGCGCATTTACCGTGGGATCAAAGGCAATGATTGAAGCCGCGGTATCTACATCAACCCTCCCTTCGCTTTCTTTTTGTTAACTTGTACGCCTAACAATTATAGTGAATTAAGTCACTGGATGGAAGACGGGCAATGTCTTCCTTGAACTCATGGTAGAGCTTGTGGTAAGACTGGAAATCCGAATCGCTCATGTGAACTTGAGCCGCCTCCCTAGCTTTCTAGGTGTCGATGAATGAGAGGAACTTTGCGAAAGGACGCACATAAATTTCGGGGGTTGCGTATCTGAAATGCTTTCTCAACATGTATTCGAGAGAGTTTAATTTGAAATATCATTGTTCTTTAAATATAGGAGACCTATTCGGGCGTACCGAATGGTCTGATACGTTATGATTGCCGTCTGGCGGTGCCAGCATATCATGTGGCGGGCCACAAGCATGCGAAACCCGTCTGGTGCTCTGTGCTGCCCGCTTCCGCAATTCTAGTCCTGAGCAAAAACGGTAAAGCCAGGCTACACCGCACTACCATATAAGTAGTTACGTCAAAGAGACCACGTGCAGGGGCAAAGAACTTCTTGCTCCGAGTCTCATCCTCCCGAAGCGACTCTGAGCAATTGCACCATATATCTAAGGGAATTCACGACCTCGTGAAGTAATTTGTCAGAGTGTTCTTCTGACTCGCCGGCTTCCCTTTCTTCTCAGTACCTTCCGCCTTCTTTCTCGTGTTCTCCCCGACGCCCATGAGCTTCTTGAACTCTTCCCACTCCGGTTTCTTCACGATACCTCCGCTAGCCTCTTTATGGCCCCTTGCAAAGTTCTTTCCCAGACGCTCTCTCAAATCTCCGTCGTTTGCCACTATGCTTTCCAATCTCTTGATTATATCGATCTTTTCCTCGCCAATCCGAGCTCTTGCGCCTTTGGCGACTCTGCATGAGAAGTTTACCATGTCGGGGAGATAACCCTCGTTCGCACACATGACGATTTCAAGTTTGTCAGACTTGAGATGGCCAGACCAACGAGTTGCGATGACGGGGTGCACTTGCGCGGCCGAAGATATAGTCAGAACAGCGATGGTGGCATCTGCGGAGAACTTGGGAGGCGTGTGCGTGCATCTTTCTATCTCCCGTCTGACTTCGAATGACGCGTCTCTTAATTTCTTATCGGCTAGAATAGATGCCGGGTCAGTAGCCAATAGAACCGCAGACCATGCGTCTTCCACGTTGTATGCTGATGTCCGTCTAGGCGCATTTACGAGAGAAACAGCATCATTGATGGCTTTCTTCGGATGTTGTTTGAAAGTTGACGTCATGTCTGGAAATGGAGGTTGCCATTTTAGAGTTGTTCCCAAGTCGCCGTGTGTACCTAGAGCAGCGAGCCAGGAGATCTTTTCGTCAAGGTCAGGATGCAATGGTGAGCAGATGTGGTAGGTTAACAATGAGCTTGTGGCTACCGGTGGGCAATCATGGGCTGTACAAAAGGCGGCGCCCTCTGGAAATCCACCCTCTTCGGCGAAATGGTGATCGATGATCAGACATTGATGAGGGGGGTCAGATAATGCGGGAGATTTCTGCGACCCTTGGTCCAGGACAAAGATGTAAGACGGTGACTTGGCAGATATGCATTCTCGTGTAGATACGTCATGCACATTGCTTCCTTTTGGGGGGAAGTACACCGAAATGAGAGAAGGCGAGAGACCGAGCGAGGTGAGAGTATGGTGGAGGATTGCACCAGAGGAGAGCCCATCAGCATCCTTGTCTGGAATAATCAAAACAGCCGTTTGTGCCTTCACACTACCAGGAGTCAGTCATATGTGCGAGTGTAAACCTCGCACCAAACAATAAGGTACGCAGCGCGAAGGTCCTTCTAGCAGACAAAACAGGAAACACTAGCGCAAAGCTAATTCTCTTGCTCTCTGACTGAAATATATAATAATATGAATTGTTTGGGCGATAACAAATTGATGATCTTGGGTAAGTTTAAGCTTACCATTCTTGTATCATCTCTCGCGCGATTTCAATTTGTTCCTTCGGAGCTGGCCATACTATCTCCCCGGACTCCTCATCACGTCTGGAGGGCGTGAGGTGATACTCTGGAATTGATAGTTTCTGC
This sequence comes from Melanomma pulvis-pyrius CBS 109.77, assembly GCA_010093585.1. NCBI lineage: Eukaryota > Fungi > Ascomycota > Dothideomycetes > Pleosporales > Melanommataceae > Melanomma > Melanomma pulvis-pyrius. Next base: position 24,332 of record MU002219.1, read on the forward strand.
TTCTTGGATTTGGTATCTGCTGCTGGAGCCGCTTTCCGCTTCAAAGGGTTCGACATTTGGGGAAATCGGTGGAATCGACGAAGATGGAGACGAGTACGAGCGAGAGTTGCTGGGACGGATCTTGTGCGAATGTAAGAGGAATAAAAAGGGTAGAGCACGTTAAGCCTCATCTCACTTCATGTTGTCTGATAAATGAAAGATGCGAGGTGAGGGAAATCGATGACGTTTAGCGAAATACCAAGAAGCTAGACCAATCTGTGAGAATTGTTTTAGGACTACAGCACATATCTCCTCTAGTAATTATAACAGCATAGCGCGAGAACAGTATTAAAGACTCTCAATTATTCAACTGTAGGTCCCTCGATGAATGTGGGTAGAATCACTGCCGGCCACTGCAACACCTCGGAAGCTCTCGTAGGGCTATATTAGACCAGTAGGACCACGTGTTGCTTATTTAAGTACTCATAGAGGCAGTAAGTAGTCTGGTACCCCAGCGTTTGATGTTCCCAGAAGTTTGGAATATTGCAAAGTAGCACTTGTCTTTGAATTGAGGCTTACCGAGCTGTAAATGTGATGACTGCAAAATCTGGAGTGATGGCGTCAGCAGTCTCTGCTAAATATTGAAGCATCTTCTCTAGTTGTCAGCTAGTTGGCTTCCAAGCTGACGAACGATGTAAATAAATGTTGGATGGAAGACGGGACGTCTGATGTCAGCGGGTGTGCACGGGCCTTCGACTCTACTTCTCTGCGGCGTTTTTCATCAACCATGAGTGAAATCCTCACATGACCAGAACCTGTGCTAACGACTCTTGGCCTACCAATCTCAATGACTCCAATGGGGCTTTCTCTGGCAGGGATTAGCTGTGGAGAGCGTAAGCTTCCAGAACTCGCCGCAAGTCGCGCGGAAAGTGAGAACGGAATGGTTCCGCATAGTCGCCTTCCAGAGTCGTCGTCAATTATTATTCCATTCCGATTCAAGGAGCTGCCCAGTACTCGAGTATTTCGCAAGTTGAATAAGTCACCGTCGACCGAATCAAGAGCTATGAAGGCATTGTCGTTAGTGCAAGAACTTGTAACATACAGCGACATTCAATCCCTGGTGTCAATAAAGTCCTTTTTGATCGTTTACCCCAGAACGTGCAGCGGCATAGATCATCTTCTCATTTCAAAGCTCGGATCTGGTTTTGAATGAACCCTACTGATTTAGAGTACGGTGCGAATCAATCATCTACATAGGCGTCAGTCAATTCGAACCATGCAAATGGTAGGAAAAAAGCGATTGGACAAGGATATCCCAGTTGAAAAGGCATTCATCGCGAGTGCCCAGAGATCTGATGGCCTTTCAATGTCGACCGTCTTAAATCCGCACGGCATATTAAATCGTTCCGCGCTGTTCCATCACCACATCACTCATCACAACCTACACCTGTGCCCACGATCGACATTGTACTCTTAGACCCAGCGGTGAGATTAGTCTTACCTCGGTATGATCATTAAACAGACACTAAGCACGTAGATACCTAGGAACAAAGAACCATGGCTGGAAGTCTATTCGTCGACTCCAGCATTCGAGACGCAGACTCTTAGAAGTCTCCATTCGTGGAGGACAAGTTACGGCCGTTCGCACACGTGAACGCCAACGCCAACAGTACCATAGTTCGTAATTGACAAATTACCCCAATGGGACGATAACCTTGACGGAAATGTTCCGTCAGCATTCAGCTAACAAAGGATTTCCTAAAGTATGCTTACTGTGGGGTATATGCTGACTGGCGGCACCTTAGAAGATAATTATGGCCTTTTAGAACATTTGAATTAGGAAATTACTTAATTCTAGACTTGGAAATATTAAGGTGCTATAGAGTATAAGATAGGTCTTTGGGCCCACTTGATAGCAACGCATTTATTTCCCCCGCAGATCATCAAATCACCGGCGATTCACCAATTTAGCATTTCATAGGATTCGAAATGGCTACCAAATCCCAATTTATCAACAATGAGGTAAATACCACTCCAGCACCTGATCAACGACATCCTCCATTTTGTCACTTCAAAAGTGGATACTCCACGCATCCGCATCCACGCAAAAGACATTTGTCTAGATACAACAGGGAATAGAACCAAGTTGATCCTTTCTCCCTTAACCGCAATTGTTTCACCCCTCTGCCAGACCGCCGAAGATCTGACTGCAGCGAAGCAATTTCAGGAGGATTGCTTTCTTTATCAAGTCCTGCTATATCTGCTAGAGGCACATTTCCATTATGTTACAGAAGTGTTCGCTCAGGCACGAATATGGAGGACCAGTCCAACATACTGACAACCCCAGTTCACGGACGGCTCCTCGACTGACAAATACTCCGTCTACAACCCCGCCACCGACGACCTTGTGGGCGCCATCACCCTCGCCCGCGCTGCTGAAGTCGATGCAGCCGTCACCGCAGCCCGCGCCGCCTACGAGACCGGCCCATGGAGCACCTTCACAGGGGCTCAGCGCGGAGCCCTCATGAACAAATTCGCTGATCTACTCCTACTTCCCGAGAACATTGCTGAGATCACAAAAGCCGAGGTTGACGCCATGGGCCAGCCGAGCACCATTTTGAGTAACGTGTTGATCCCAAGCTGCGCGTCGACGTGGAAGTACTACGCCGGGTGGGCGGATAAGATTGAAGGGCAGACGTTCGACCAGGAAGATGGATTTTGGAGGATGACGCGGTATGAAAGTATTGGGGTATGTGCTGGTATTGGGCCGTGGAACGTTACTATTATGTAAGTCTCTTGTGTTTACTTCATTCGACGTGCAGCATGGTAAAGTCCTGTAAGAGGGCAAAGGGATGAACTCGGGTCTACTATACAGTATCATATCGACCAGAACCCCCTTTCTACCACAACCCTCATATTCCAAACCCCGATTCCCACCCTAATTTCATCCCTCAGGATCATGGCCTGGAAAATGGCCCCCGCGCTCGCTGCCGGCAACACCTTCGTCTTCAAAGCCTCGGAGAAATCCCCATACAGCGTTCTCGTCCTCGCGCGCCTCTTCAAGGAAGCCGGATTCCCCGACGGCGTGGTCAACATATTGTCCGGCGACGGACAAACCGGGGCTCTGCTCGCCTCGCACATGGATATCGACAAAATCTCCTTTACGGGCAGTGGACCGTCCGGACGCAAGGTCATGGAGGCCGCAAGTAGGAGCAATATGAAGAAGGTGACGCTGGAGCTGGGTGGGAAGAGCCCGAGCCTGGTGTTTGCGGATGCAGATATTGAGAATGCATTGCTTGGGTATGTTTTTGTTTCTCTGATCTCTCGTCAAACGTTCTGGATGCCATCATTTGCATGTCCAAGTCAAGAGAAAGATCTGCAGAGAAATTCCAGAAAGGGAGCAAGGAGATCAATTCACCTCTACTGCCAACCCCCCATTCCCCCAAGTATCCACCAGACACTTATTTCTGAGCCGAACTTCTCTGCTATATCCCTTTTTATCCACTATACCAGCTTAAACCCTTCAATATGTTCTTCCTGGCATCATCCTACTCCCACCACTCAGACACTGGCTAACCTCATCCCCAGAAACTCCCAAGGCTTCCTCTTCAACAGCGGCCAAGTCTGCGCCGCCGCCTCACGCCTCTTCGTCCACTCCTCCATCGCCGAAACCTTCATCTCAGGCCTCAAAGCGCAGTTCCAAGGCGCCCAGAGTATAATGGGCGACCCCTCGGCGCCCACCACCATGCTCGGCCCCCTCGCCGACACAAGGCAAATGGAGAGCGTACTACGGTTCATCGAGTCCGGCAAGACCTCCTCGGGCGCAAAGCTGGTCGTCGGCGGCGAGCGGCACACGGACAAGGGCGCGTTTGTCCAACCGACCATCTTCTTGAACCCAGGGAAGGAAAGTTCCATCTACAAAGACGAGATTTTCGGCCCGGTCTTGACCGTGCTGACATTCGAGACGGAAGAAGAGGCCATCAAGCTCGCCAACGACACCGCGTTCGGCCTATCTGGTAGGCTCCCCTTTCTCTCTACCCTCAATCACCTCCCACTTCCCCCCTTCCGCGCCCCCACTGATACCCCCTGTCTAGCAACCATATACACCTCCAGCACCTCCCGCGCACTACGCGTCGCCTCGAAGGTAAAAGCCGGCACCGTCGCCATCAACGGCGCCTTCCTCCCAGACAACAACACCCCGTTCGGCGGCTACAAGCAGAGCGGCAGCGGCCGCGAGCTCGGCAAGGAGGGCCTGATGGCGTACCTGCAGGCGAAGACGATCAAGATCAACATGGGCGTGTGAGGAAAAGTCGGAGAGAGAGAGGGAGAGAGAGAGAGGGAGAGAGAGGGAGAGGGAGAGAGAGG
>MU002220.1:0-28724 GCA_010093585.1 Melanomma pulvis-pyrius CBS 109.77
CGTCTACTCTCTTAGCACCGTCTACTCTCTTAGCACCGTCTACTCTCTTAGCACCGTCTACTCTCTTAGCACCGTCTACTCTCTTAGCACCGTCTTCACAGCAGTTGGTACGAGCATCACCAATGTGCTGCCTTTGACAAGTATATGGACGGCACCCACCGCCTGCAATGACCGTTGGATGCTCACTCGACGAGAATCACTTGACGTGGGGGGTCCAGAGCCCAGATATCGTACACCGCTCTTGGCACTTAGTACCTATCCTACGCTCACTAATGAGCCGTCGGATAGTTTGTACATCGATTGCCAGCCATACCGAAAAATGACATTCAATCCCGGTGTATGCCCAGAGGGCCGAACTGTTGCAGAAATAACTCTTTACTTGTACGACAGAACTACTAGAGCAGGTGGCTTCTACCAGGGAAGCTGCTGTCCAACGTACGTGCACTTTCCAACTGGAAATTTGTTTGTGTTTTTCCATTGATAGCAATGCAACAGAGGAATGTCATTCGGCACTCAATCAGAAAAAAGATGCGTTAGCGACATAACCAAACCTCTTCGAGTCTTCGATTTGATGACTAGAGCACCATATAGTGGAAATACTGACTGGATCACCGACTACGAATTTGTGACCTCCTCCTTTGTCAGCAGTGGTTTTGGCGAGGATGGATCTTCAACAATAACAGCTTCGAATATCACAACCATTCTCTGGGGCACAGCGATCGCAGACCCTATTGTGGTGGGATGGCAGGTAGAGCATATGTCTAACTTTCCGAGCGCATATGCATCCTCACTAGCGGAGAAAATTGGTGTGGCCTTGGCAGTGTCTTCCGCTGCGCCTACGAGCTCATCCAGTGTTCCCCGACAGGCCGATACGCCTCTGCCTACACCACCACAATCACCACATAATCGTCTCAGTATCGGAGCCCAGGCTGGAATAGGTGCTGGCGTGGCACTCGGATCGATTATGCTTGGCGCCATGGTACTCTTTATTTTGAGAAGAAAGTCAGCTTTAGCAGCTCCAACGCCTGAAACTTCAGGTGTTGCAGAAATGGAAGATCATGACCATATGCTGGCTAGCAAGAAGTGGTACTTGTTTGGGAAGTGGAGGAACGAGCATGATGGCGAGGAACGGCGCCATGAGCTAGATTCGAGAAGCGTGAACGTGATCCCTGGACCTCCTGTAGAGCTGCCTGCCAATGAGCTTTGGCAACACAACGATCCACATTAAATTGACGAGCTGCGGCAATAGGCCGCAATTTTAGACCGCCATGCTGCGCTGAAGAAACGAAGCTTCTCCATCACCCGCACGTTCATCCAGAAGCTTACACTCTTATAGTTATAGCAGGTTAGCTATTCCTTTAATTGCATGATAATTGGTATTTTTGTATACTTCTAATTAGGCTTGAGTAGCAACTCTTTTAGGTATTAAAGCAATGCGCTAGTCTAAGACAGTTTGTAGGTAGTTATTTTGTATTAGGGAGGGAAGGGTGGCAATTGGCACAAATAATGTAGTTTCTGAGCCTTAGCGGGTCGAATCCTTTTATGACCATAGGAGTGGGTGCTATGAACGCCATAAAAGTGCACTTGTCGACATATGTCTCAGAGTCCTCTGAGCTGCCCATCCCACCCTAATGGTGTGATAGTTGGGCCTCTTTCAGCTGAGGGGGCTATATCTAGGCCAATGCTCTCGTAATAGTAGCTTACGTGGTAGTGCATGCATATTCAGCCTTACGAAACTCACTTACAATGCAGCAACATCTCGCTCCAAAAAAATATTCAGCCCATGCGCCAAAGTCCCACACAGTATTCATCCACTTTGCGGGCTATATTAGTCCAATCCTTAATATGGCAGGGAAGCAACCTCACACTTCCTAAAGGATTCGTGTGGTCATCCATGGGCAAGAAGCATGTCAACTAAGGCCTAGGAGAAGAATTCGAAGGCTCACCCGCCATCTTCCAAGGCTATCATCAGCTTGGTGTAGGTGGACAAGGGACAGTGTCTGTGGTCAAGATTAAAGGGCATCTAATCGCACGAAAGCGCATGAACATGGAATATTTGGACAAGGAATGCAAGAGGGAGGCAGACATACTTGAAAGCATCCTCCACACCATCCAACTTATTGGTAGCTATACGTGGAAACAGCGATTCCATTTTCTTTTCTATCCCATCGCAAACTGCAACCTGAAGGAGTTCATGGACTGGGAACGATCGGTGAGAGACATCACCTGGGAGACTCAGATGAAGGAGGCCTTTAGGTGCCTTGCTGGAGCAGTAGCTTCCCTTCACCCCAAAAGAGTAGCCATCAACCATAAGAACATCAAGTCGAGCAACATCCTTTTCTTGCAGGGATCTCCGATTCTTGCCGATTTTGACCTGTCTAACAGCTTCAAGGGTAGGGAGAACGGTTTCTCAGTTAGCGCGACGGGAAAGTCTGTCTTGTATGCGGCACTGGAGGTTGTTGCTGAAACCCAACGTGGGACTTCTTAGGACATCTTCTCTCTTGGCCTTGTTTTCCAGGACATTTTCTGGTCTTTGCATGGACGGGCGGAGATCAAACCCAGTAATGAGAGCGGCAACACCCGTCAAGAGGCCTTCGTAGGTATCGACTTAACGCAGGAGGAGCAAGGTTTCTGCCAAAATTTAGGGAAATTGGTTTTCGATGAAGCGGAGATAAGTCCACGAAAAAGAAGCGTTGGTAAATGTAATGCGGTGTATGCTCTCGAAGACACCAGGGGACAGACCGACGGCGGATTCCCTTTGGTATTTTCTGAGCAGAACTTCTACGTAATTTGGCAAGTCTTGCGGCAAATGCTGTCTACAAAATAACGCAGCTGAAAATACGACCTTCCAGAGTTGGACTGGGATTATGTCGTATGATTCTTTTACGGCTTCGAGTCCATTCGACGATCCCTTACAGGACAAGATTTATTTGGCCAATGATGCTGCCCCTGGAGGTCAGACGATACAGTTATTCAACCGGATTGCTCCTGGGTTCGACTAGTCAGGTCGCGGCCAATTTTACATCAACCATTCTTCAGTACAAGAAGTACCGCTTACTGTCGTTTCTGTTCTTGGGCGCGGTAGCTCTGGTTACGTGGATGCCGTAACCTGCAGAACAAAGCTTCTGGCTCGAAAGACCGTTCGCAATAAATGCAGGTATCCTATAGACGACTTTTGGAGAGAAATCATCATGCTGCGTCGCCTTCCGCGCCCACATATTGTCCAAGTGGTTGGCAGCTACACAGACCGACACACAGCGAGCTTGCTTATGACGCCTGTCTGCGAGTATAACCTTGAAGAATTCATGGCAGTTTGCTACTCGGACTCTCAAGAGACTACCCAGGAAATGCTGGTGCGGCGTAACAGACTTTCTTTGAAACGGTCCATGGCATGTTTTCAATGTGCCACAGCGTATAGATGCAAGAGCTCGGAAATATTTTCTACCCCACTCTGTTACCCGAACACAGAATTGACCAAAGCCTGCCCTTCAAATTACATTGTTAAACCACAGCCTTCAACATACCACTACTATCTTCCGCTATTAACGGACAGAAGGTTGATTTCACTAGGAGCCGGTTTGCTGCTGACCTCAATATAGCGTCGCCGAAATGTCGATGATCACCATGGTAGTTGGACAAGGCGATGAGCAGAGGTGCTTTCCTGTTCAGAAAGAACTCATTTGCGCCCGTTCGGGCATCTTCCGTAATTCAATGAGGGACAGCAGAAAGGAGGAAAAGCAAGGCGTCGTCGAACCCCGGAAGACGACCCGCAAATTTTCGGACTATACGTACAATCTCTCTATGCAAGGGGCCTCTAGGTGCCGTTGAAACCTTTCAACTGACAATCTAAATCGTAGGCCGGACACGTGTCCCAAGGCGAGCAAGCTGGTTCTAGCCCGGAGCACTACATCTTTCTAGGGAATGTATTCGTGCTAAACCAAAAGCTGCAAGACATGCAAGCGAGAAACATTGTCGCCCAGGCGATTTTCGACAAAGTTAAGAAAGCGGTTCACCCTTCCGGCTGTTACCCCTGCTTAGAGCTATCCTTAATGATCGAGATGACTTGGGTTGCTTCGGACTCCTCTCCTATTCTTCAGCTTCTCGTCGACATCTTCGTGTTTTACAAAATGAACCTGCTTCATGATCCTGCAAAGTAATGCTGGGTCCTGGTAGACTGTCTCAAGGACCTTCCATCAGAGTTCACTGGTCAGGTCTCGGTAGAGTTGATGGAAAATCATAGCTTTATTTAGCAATATCCATTTCCGAGGAAGTTCGCCATTCAGAACTACCTAGAGAAGGCAAACGAGTGAAGGTGGAAGGAGCAGTCAGCCGCTGAATAGAAAGTTCGGTTCTGCACGGCTTTCAGTGATGGACATGGTGCCTTGGCCAGAATTAGATTTTGTTTTATTTCAAGTTCGTTTGGAAAATGCAGCGTACCTAAAACTCCTACGAGCTGTTCCTCCCGATGAATGATGTCACGAGATGAGCCGACAAATCTGGTTTCATGTTGAAAGGATCTTTCCAGTCCGAAGTAACTGTACACTAAAAGGGCATGACTAGTTGAAATTTCCAATAATTCTTCAAGATATCAGTTTTGGCTGCATTCCAAGGACCCGATGACACATCTAACGGCTACTAGGGCAAATATTACACTTTCTATAGAGATGTCGAGGAATATCTTGATATAGCAAAGCAGTAATGAAGAAAAAGTAAGGTTGAGCACTCACCGTTCTTCAGAGAGTGAAAAAAATGCATGGAAGACTCTTCGCCCAATATGAGAACGAAAAGAGCCAGTAACAGAGACTGACCCAGATATATCACTGTAATAGAAAAGATGATGTCTTACACAAGAATCTCTTTAGAAAATGTTAGAGCCCACTTCCAACAAGCGCAAGTATGAATATCGATAAGAATCGCCGTTACATCCCGTAGTTTTCATCCCCGAAGCACCACAATCAATTTTAAAAGCCCTCTCATTTCTGAAGCACCGACTGCAGCGTGAGCCACTCCTCCAGCTTCTTCTGTGCCTGTTTGTCCACATAACAGAACTTAACCAGACCAGTCTCGCTGATCCCGTTGACGACTTTTGGGTCTTCGTCCAGCCCAGCGATCTGCTTAATCTTCTCTGGGGTATTTAACAGTCCACCCAAGCGAAACAGCCACAGGAAGCCCCCGTCCTCCCCGGTCGTCGGAATAGTGGCGCTCTGATCCTTGTAGACGTTCGAGAGCTGGAGGCTGTGCTCATATGCCTCGCGGTCGTATCCAGCATCTTCTTTCTCGTCCTTGATCAATTCCCAATGTTCGTCGGTAATGCGTTCGCGTGTGACGTCACTGCGCTGTTTAGAGATCAGGTGCACGGTTTCCATGTGGGAGTAGCCGAATAAACGTTTCCATCTGGTGATGGTCTCTGGCTGAGGGTATTCATCTGCAATTTGTGCATCGGCCGCTGATGCAGCTTGTGCCATCCTCTCGACTTCTTCCCAGCTGGTGTCCATAGTTGATTGAGTGCGTTGATTCTTTAGGACGGCTACGATGGCCAGAAGAGAATGAGATGAATGAGAGAGAAGAGCGGTGATGGTTTCGCTTTATAATTGATCTAAGCCCCATCGCATGACTCATCAGGGAAGGGGCCACCATCCAAGCCTCGCGATGATTCACATCGCACCTACACCACTCGTATATAGAACTCGAATTTTAAATCTGGTTTCCTATTTAATTAAATACAGTGAGAGGTCGACTGGATGACTTTTACTTCGCGTTGTACTACTATTTGCGTAAGTGAATGTTTTTATCGAAAATGGCTAGGCATGGTAGGGTTCGTACGATGAATTGCTTCCATGTTTCCGCGTAGATCTCTCACCTATGCTTATGGAGAACACATTTCCTCTATTGAGAGTATCTTTGACATTATCATATCACCTCGAGACATGGCGACGTAATGAAATAGTGCAGTGTCCGGGCTAATTAAAAACACATTAGCGCCTTACTTCTGGCACGACTGCGTCATTATTGAGACCATATGATGTTCTTCAAAATGTTCGGACAACCCTCATCAGTTTTCTCATTTCTAATAAGAGACCTACGATAGACACGAGGAAGAATAGACCCGGAACGAAAGCACTTAGAACTCGAGGACGATACCCATCAGTCTTCAAGACGTATGTCCAGTGGATATACATCTCAGAACCAGCCTAACGCTCTCTTTGATCCACCATTATGCAAAGTTAGATTCATCTGGTAGAATCATGTATGCTGAATGAGAAGCTTCGCGACCACAATTTCCAAAAGGCACATTTTCACACAATGCAATAATTCAAATCATCAGTAGAGGAATGCCATCATTATCACTAGCAAGAATAGTTCATGACGGACTTACAGGACTAAGGGCATTCGCGAAATTGGAAAGTAATGAGCAACTTGATAATTACTGCATGCTTAGATTAGTAGAAGGTATAATAACAAAATTGATAATGCGACTACCACTACTATTGAACTACATTTCAAGGTCTTTAGGCAACTAACACGAGATCCATTATATCACTGGAAGCGATGAGGGGATATAAGATATAAATATGACCGAGAGTGTCGGTTGCAGGCCGTGATCTGTGCATGGAGGGGATAAAATCAAGCACTGATACCCCTCAGGCCGTACTTGCTCAGTTCTCTGTTAAGTAGCTTGATGTTTGATCGATAGATTGTGTTGATGTAATCTAATCTAACAGAGAGCTAACAATAATGAAAGAAGTTGGTTGAGGGTTAGAAGGAATTAGAAAGCACACGCTAAACTCGGTTTTGCTATTCACCATCACTCTGTTGAACTCTTCACCGCTTCACTTCACTCCGGCTCTCGGCCTTTTATTAACCGACGCGGCCAACCCATCCCTCGATCCTACATATAAAACGTCTTACAGTAGCTCAACTAGGTAAGTTTCGATCCAGATCGTCCCGACACCTAACTCACCTTCTCTAGAACTCACACCGCCCCTACCAGGATGGGATCTCCAGCGAAGCGCGCTCGCGTCTCTGAAGAGTTTGATGAAGTTTCGAACGTTCCCGAGTAAGTAAAACAATGCTGTCGATCCCCAATCCCAAGGAAAATTATGCTGACGATCATAGCTTCACCGGCAAGACCATCGAGGTCAGGGTCAAGGACGAGACCTTCCATATCCACCAGAGCATCATCTGCAAAACGTCCGAGTTCTTCAAGAATGCCGTCAAATTGGAGTGGGCCGGTGTCAAAAAAAAACCCATCGACCTTAGAAACGAGTCGAAGGATACCTTCAACGTCTATCTCGGTTGGCTATACTCAAAGAGCCTATATCATATCTCCCATCTGTCCAGCACGTGGACGAAGTTGACGGAGGCCTACGTCATCGGAGAGAAATTGATGGACCAAAGTTTCCAAGTAGCAGTCATGGACGCAATGATCGGACATCGAACCAATCACACGCAATGGTTTCCTTCTATCGAAAACATCAACACCATCTACGATGGCACGGTCGAGGCATCTCCAGCACGTCGTCTAATGGTAGACCTCTGCGTCTGGAGGGATGGTTCACCATGGACGAACAAGGAGTTACTGGGCAAGGTGCATGACGATTTCGTCGACGACTTGCTGTTGGCTTTGCTCGAACAGCGCAAGCCACCGGCGACAAAGTCTCATGCTCCTTGGATGGATCCGCAAGCCTATCGTCGCTCGAAATAGCTAGGATATTGGAGGGCCCAGGTGTAATTGGTTAGGACAGCTGGGGATTGATTGTACGGTTTCACAGAGTGCCTCAGGTTAGAGGAAGGGCGGAGTTCAATCTACGCCTCTGGTCAGGGTATGGATGCTGGGACTTTTTACCGCGAGGATATTATAAAGGAATTTACACCTCACAGGCATGGAAGTTGCATGCTATAAGACCGATAGAAGTCTTGGCGAAGCAAATTCAAATGGCATGCTTTTGTTCTCTAGTCCTGCATCCTCCCTCAAACCACATTCAACACGTGCACAAACGATGCATTACAAGAACACTCCAAATACACAAATGAGAAATTCGATATGATACTCTTCTACATTTCTCGCAAAGCCTAGAACCAGAACCTTTCGGTCGGAATATATACACAATTCACGCTTCCATCCTCCACGGCAGCTTATCGCCTACTGGTCGTCAATGACATGCAAGTACTTCTTCTCTTCTCTCTTTTCTTTTTCTGTCATAGGAGGCAGATCGTAGTATTGCTCAGAGCGGTATCCTTTCTGTGACCATATCGTTAGTGAACCATAGCACGGGAAAGGATGAAAGACTTACCAGATATTCGTATGTCAAACTCCTTAGTTCAACAGGCTCGATACCTAGATCCTTGAACGACTTGGCATTCGGGTCAAACACCTGGTCGAGGAACTCCCTTTCAACCTCGTCGGGCGATCCGACGGGCCACCAAAGGAGCTTGTTCAGGTACTTGACGGCGGGCTGCAGAAGTTTCTTGGGGACGTTGACGTGCCGCCTGTGCTTCATGATTTCCTTGTCCACGATCTCAGCAATTTCAGCTAGGGAATACTCGGTCGGGCCGTAGAGTTCATAGGTCTGGGCTGCGGTAGTGTCGTCGTGAAGCATCTTCTCGAGAGCCATGCCAACATCGATGGCGTGAACTGGCCAAAAGCGCTCTTGCATCCAGTTTGACGTGATGAGGTTGGTGGGACCGGCGAGTCTGTTGAGGAGGCGATCTTCGAAGCCGAACATAGGGGCTGGGCGCACAATTGTGGTTTCGGGATAGATGTCTCGGGCGATTTTCTCTCCCTGAGCTTTGGTGCGATAGAATTCTGAGGGTGAGTCTAGGGTGGCGCTGTGTGATGAAACGTGAACGTAACGGTCAATATCATATTTGGCCACGGCTTCTACAATGCGTTCGGTCCCTTCAACGTGCACGTCTTCGAGAGTGAAGTTTCTGGTTCTTGTTAGGACAGTGGAAATGGTTGGCCCGTACTTCGCGGACTCACTTAGTGGGATAATCCCGGCCAATCAGATTGTATACGATGTCAGAATGTCGAACACTCTCCTCAATTGACGCAGTGTTCCGGAGGTCCATTTCCTGATTAAATCAGCATTACGACGCGCCGAATTTCTTGGTTGGGCCATACCGTAAACACAACTCTGCCCAAATCTCCAGTAACCTTCAAGTGGCGCTTGGCCATCTCCTCGCGGAATGGAATGACTACATTGCATCCTGACCGAGCTATCACATCCATCATTAGCCCCATTTCTTCCTACCAGAGTGGTAGTATGTACCTAGGCGATTGACAATGTATCTCCCCAAGAAGCCAGTCGCTCCAAAGACGGTCGCGGTATAACCTGTGGTCGAAGATGAGCGGGACGTTATATCGAGTGGTTTGGGCGCTGGACATACCTCCGAGAGATGATCTGTAGTCTAATTAGCATTGTGATCAGAATCTTCAGCGCGAACTTCACTCACCTGCCGCCCGCCACGGTCAAGATGGGCTTGCCGGTTCTGGTGATGCGCACATCCGAGTTGATGTTCCTTCGGCAGACAGTGGGGAGGGGCGACGCGCGCGCGGCAGGGCGCAATTGGGCCGTCAATGCCGCTCCAGAGCGAGCACAATGGCGGGGTGCGGCCATGTTTGGGGCGTTCAATGGCTTTGGGGACGAGACAGTTCCTGGCGTGAAGCTTGACATGCGGGAGGACGTCGGATCGGCTTATCTAAGCGCCGACCGATCGCGCGCCAAGACGAAGCTCATGGAAACATCCCGCAGCCACAACACTGTGAATTGCTTCCACGCCACTCCCGCCTATCTTCTCTTCCTCATCGACTCTCCCACCTTCTCCACGAACCTTCGCTGGTGCTTCCATATCCACACCACAACCGCGACCATGGCGATGGAAACAGACACGATCCCGAACCTGCTCGGCGACCAGCGTGACCAGGCACCGGAGGAGCTGCAGAACTACTTCATCGACTTCGAGGACTACTGGGAGCGGAAGCTATGGCACGAACTGACAGACAAGCTGATCGAATACTTCGACCACCCCGAGAGCGCCAAGCAGCGAATACCGCTGTTCGAGACCTTCATCAAGAGCTTCGCCAACAAGATCAACCAGCTTAAGCTCGTGACGCTTGGATTGAACACAGCCTCGCAGTACAAAGGTATGAGATGAAGCATCGCGTATACATGTGGAATATAATCTAACTCAGGCAGATGATGACGAGCGCCTCGCTTTTGTGTCTGCCCTCGCAAAAGGCGTTAACAAGCCCGCCTCACAGGACGCCTATGTCTATGCCACAGTCGCTGTCGCCACTATGCAGCTGCGGTTAGGGGAGTTCGAGGAGGCACGGAAGCAGCTGGACGAGTGCGAGCAGATACTGGAGGGCTTCGACTCGGTGGAGACGGTTGTGCATGCGTCATTCTACCGGGCCAACGCCGAGTACTACAAGGCAAACTCCCCCAACACATTTTATCTCAGAGTATTCTGCTAATGGTTATAGGCCAAGCACGAGTTTGCCGCATACTACAAAAACGCCCTCCTCTTCCTCGCCTGCATCGATCTCGCCGACCTCGATCTGCGCGAGCGCCAATCTCGTGCCTACGACCTCAGCATCGCCGCGTTAGTCTCCGACTCCATCTACAACTTCGGCGAGCTACTACTTCATCCGATCCTCGACTCGCTGGACAAGACCCCTCATGCATGGTTGCGCGAGCTCTTATTCGCATTCAACCGCGGCGACCTCATCGCATACGACGTGCTCGCCGGCAACATCTCCAAAGTCCCGCTGCTCAAGGAACACCAAACCTTCCTGTACCAGAAGATCTCGCTTTCTGCACTCACCGAAACCGTGTTCCGCCGCCCGCCGCACGACCGCGCCATGACATTCGCCACCATCTCCGAAGAGACAAAGGTCCAGTCGAATGAAATCGAGCACCTGATTATGAAGGCGCTGAGTTTGGGGCTGTTGAGGGGCACGATTGACCAGGTCGCGGAGATTGCGCGGATCAACTGGGTGCAGCCGAAGGTGCTGGATATGAAGCAGATTGAGAGCATGAGGGGTAGATTGAGGGAGTGGGATTCGAGTGTGAACCAGCTTGGGAACTGGATCGAGGGGGTTGGGAAGGATGTCTGGGCTGCGTAGGTGCTAGGCTAGAAAAATGAGAGTAGCATACTATAGATGGAGGCTTTCGTTGAGGCTCCCTGCCGCTAGCGACTTGCGGCATGCGGAGCCAAGACAGAGAGAGCCCCAAGCATGAGAGATGTAATCATGAATTCTGGCAAGCCCAAGCTGCAATAAATAGCTAAACGGCGTCACGACTTCAACAAATCAAAAACAAATTTCCAAAAAGAAAATGTTCATCCTACTTCGCTGCCCATGCTTTTGAGAAATCCATATGGTATAGTACATTCAATCACGTCTCCCGCGTCCCCCCTTTCCATATTCAAGCAAACAGCCCCTCCGAAGCGACCACGCTCCCCGCAAACCACGCCGGCCACCAAACAAGCCAGACTACAACCTGGGTCCACAGCCCCCAAACATGCCAGCCCTCTGCCGCCTGCACCAGCACCTTTACGAGATCTTGACCGAAGAAGAAGGTCGCGGCCCGGATGACGACGACGGGATTTAGGACCGCGAGCAGCAGACTCGCTACGGCGCTGATGGCTTTGTTATTCGAGCGCCGCACGAAAGTGAGCGGGGACGTGGCGATGCCGATGAGGAAGGAGAGGGAAAAATTCAGTGTCGCCAGCGCGGCGAGGAACATGCCGAGTAGGAGTAGCGAGAAACATTGTATGAGGGTGGTTTCCTGCGCCGTGGGCCGTGAGAACTGTTTCAGGCCGAAGGATGTGAGGAAGGGGAGGAGGGAGGTGAGGAGTGCCACGAGGTTGAAGACGGGGGAAAGGTAGGTGGACGGCGTGTTGTTGAAGATGTAGAGGGGGAGGAGGCCGAGGAAGTGCGTTGCGAGGACGAAGGCGAGGGGGAGGAAGAGCGCGCGTTCGGTGGTTTGGAGGAGTTCGGTCGGTATGAGTGCGAGGGCGCCGTCTTTTTCGGCGAGCGTCATGGGGGTTGTTTTTGAGGGGCTTGAGGTTGATTTTTCCCCTGGCGTTGAGGGCGGTGCTGTGGATGCGGGATTCGGAAGCTTCCCGGCGCGGCCGCTCGCGACCCACAGTGCAATCGACGTGATGCTGAAGTTTACTGCGATAAGCATTGCGCTCGGGAGGTACGTCCCGATGCTGACGAAGCGGTTGGCCTGCAGAAGCAGGTAGAAAAAGAAACTCTGGTGCAGATGTTCGAGTAAATTGTTCAGACTCCGGAACAAGCTTTCCACGGTCCGTCCTAAGCTCATCTCGTCATGCCAGCCATCGCCCACGGTTTGGAGTGTGATGGCGTCGACATGGTACGGGATAAAGGAGCTGTGTGGTCCTGAGGCGTGGCCTAACCCCTGGGAAATCATGCCCCTCAGCATGGTCTGCAGACGCTCTTTGTACGAGTCGTCGTGCTTCCACATGCGTTGCAGCGTGCAGCCTATTCCCATTTGACCCGAGGCCACGGACACAGCCGTGTTGAAAAGGTCGAGGTTCGGGAGCTGGCCGTTCACGCCGTCGTAGACAACGTGCAGTTTGTCATATCTATGCCCCCAGGGTCCTGCGGGGTAGTCGATGGCAATTGCGCCCTGCAACGCTCCGCTTTTGATAGAAAGAGGCTCGATGGTGTCGGGCGAGTGCGAATCATGGTACGCATCGACCCAAGCCTGCGGCCCAGACGTGCTGTCCCCCGAAATTAGAAATATGATGTCCTTGGACCACAGACTCCATCTCTTGAAGTAGCGGGCGAGAGTCAGCACGAGCGCGACGCCCGAGTGGTTGATTTCCCCGTCCATGTTCGTCCACGCTGCGATCAGGACGATGGCTTCGGTGGCGTCGGCGCGCGGGCCCTGGAGAATGGCGTATACGTTTTCATTCGAGATGTTGCGGCCCGAGGTTGCGTACGAGTACTTCTGGGTTGCGACTTTGAGGTTCGAGGAGCGGAGGATCTCGCTGAGGCGCTGGTTCCGGCTGCAACTTCTATTAGCACGTCTCTTTGCACACAATTGGAAGCAGCATCTTACTCTGGCACCGACTTGTCCGCCAGCGCCGCAACTTCATGTCTGTACGCCCGGAAGATGTTGTGCTCGCTGCCTGTAAAGTATGTATGGACCTGGCCGGGCAGCAGCGCATTCTCCGACACGTATGTGTTCCGGGAGTATTCGTTCAGCGGGAGGACAAGCAGCCAGACGACGCCGACAAGAATGCAGAGTGCAGACAGGTAGGGGGGGAGCTTGAGGATGCGGGCATCTTTCCGGAGCGCCAATATCGTGGCTGTCACTGCAATCAGCACCGCGTCTACGAGCTCGAATCCTCGGAGAACTCACATATCAGAGCCATAATGCCCAGCTACCGCATCAAAGCTGTTGTGGTGTCGCGGCTCTGTGCCTGGCCATGGTCATCGGGGGACGGGATCGCCGCCCGCCCCTAGCGCCCTCCATAGATCCCGGCCATCCCATCCGTCAGACCTGCATCGCGAAAAGTCGCGCGCCGAAGCCAACACCCAAAGCCACCTTTACATTCCCGCACCGCAACCCCCGCACGTCGCCATGCCGTCGTTTCCGCAGCTGAATCCCCTGCGGCTCCGCTCCTACGTCCTCAGACTGCCACTGTGTACGCGCCTGCTTCTTGCCATTTGCGTGGCACTATGGGTTGCTGCGATTCCGCTCCCGTGGTTGAGGGATTGGGCCAGTCTCGAGCCGGATAAGATGGATTTTACGCAGAGTAGGTTTCTTGTTCTTTTGGGCGGCTGTGGTAAACGGAGGGCGTATTTCAAGAGGTGGACAGCTCTGGAGGGCAAGGAGGTCGTGGGCTTGTTCCCCTGTGAAGCGGAGGAGAGGCGATGACGAACTTTCAAGTCGAGGGATGGCCCGGGCGCAGCTTTCAATCAGCGGTCTTTCTACCTTTGTTCTATTTTTTGAGATCGTCACGAACCCACCGCTGACAGTCTGTTTTCCCGCAGTGCACCGCCTGAACGCATTCCCCCTAATGCACCTGAACTGGCTGCACCTGATGTTCAACATTATTGCCCTCACACCTCTCCTCGAACGCTTCGAAGCCGAATTCGGGACCTTGGTCACACTAGCATTGTTCACTGGGCGTAAGACATACCTCGAGCGTCCCTAGAGACTCGGATCGGAGCTGACAGAAGAGCAGCCTTTGGAACACTACCAGGAGGCATATTCGTACTATTGGAAAAGTATGTGTTTCGGAGTAACACGGTTGTCATGGGCGCAAGGTACGCGACACATCTGGGACCAGCAGGAAGAAGTACTAATAGAGAGCAGCATTTGGGTGTTCCTACTTCTGTCCGCGGAGGCCATGAAGACGCACAAGACGAATCCGAACTTCAGGTACGATCCTCCGTACCATCTAGTCTTCCATCTAACACAACCCAGCATCGGCCCCTATAAAATTCCCACCTGGACAACACCCCTAATTCTCGTCCTAATAACAAGCTTCCTCGTCCCCAACGTGAGCCTAATCGGGCATCTGTGCGGCGCCGGCATTGGATATCTCTGTAAATCCCCCTCCTCAGACCCCCTCCACAACATCTGCTAATTTGCCACAAGGGGCATCCGGCTATATCAAATTCCTCGTCCCACATGAGAAGATTCTGCGCTGGATTGAAACCAAACTCAACCTCCTCGGCCGCCTCCCACACTACGTTTCAGTGGACCAGAAGACATATGGTCGGTATGGCGTCCTACCTACCACAGCGGCGGGACCGAAGAGTCCCGAAGCTGGGGTGCGGCTTGGGCCATAGGTTGTAGATTGTGTGGATTGAAGTTGTAGTACTTGGGTAATAATTGCGCATGGATCGGAGTTGCACGGCGCATTGTTATCAATAGCAGGGTGGAACAAGCGTACTGGATAAGCGTACTCTTTTGGAAGGTGGGAGATGTTTGGTCTATTGAACTAGAGCGGCGTTTCTGGGCATTGCATAAGCACTGGCGTCAAAAGTTCCATGGGGCTGCTTCTCTATACTCTTATATATGTGTATATATGTATAACTTATACTGCACTCGCTGGATCAAACTCGCTATACCAACTCTTGCCTTTGCCCATCCAGGTAGTAAACGTGGATATCGCCTCACTAAGTGAGTACATGACATCCCAGCCAATCAAATTGCCCAGCACCCCCTATCTGAAAAGCCCATCCCCAAGCCAATCACACATGCCGAAATAAAACCCCTCCACCCAACGACCCGCCCACCAACCCGCAGACCAAACACCACCACAAAACTCCACCCGCCCCGCCCCTCAAATCCCCCTCCCCACCCTCCTAACTCCCATCCCTCAAACTCACAACCATATATATACCCTCAAATCCGTGAACCACACTCCAATCACAATCTCAAAATTTCGATTCGTAGAAAAGAGAAAAAAAGTCTCCTTGGTGTAGTTGGTTATCACGTGGGTCTCATAGGCCACCGTACTATGACTGCTGTTTTACAGCGGGGAATCCCAAGGCCGCCAGTTCGAGTCTGGCAGGGGACATGAGAGATTTTTTTTTTTTTTCACATTTTTGGGTAGCGCTTTTTGCATTTGCGATGGACTGGATGAACTGCGTGTGACTCAAGGAAAGGTTGGATGTACTCGTTGTCCGTTTTCTGCTCGTTTAGATAGATAACTAGAACAAATACAAGGGATGTTCATTGCGGGTTTGTGTGAGGGTTTGGAATTTGGCTGCTATTCTACATATATAGAGAGAGTCCTAACCTATTCGCCAAATCATCCGAAGAAGCTACCTTTGCTCGATGTTGCGTCACAATCGTAGCGCTACTCGTAAAACACAGAGTCAAGGTAAGAATACCGTAGCCAGGTTATCCTTTTTCGAACCCCACTTGAGAAATAAAAACCCTAAACCTGGATAACAGTCAGTGCCATGGTGGTCTGCCCTTTACCCGCACTAACCATGAATCTAAGGTCCTTTCATGTCCACGTTCACGTCCATGCGAAGTCTTCTTCTGCTTCTTGGGTTTCCTTAGACATAGGACTTTATACTTGATATTACTGCCCTTGGTTCCAGTGTGGGTCTCCCAATCTGAGCCCCCCGAGAACTGGGATACGGGATGGTCGGACGATTGTCGACCTTCGAGGGCTTCGCGTTATTTGTGATAAACCGTCCATTTATCCCTCGCTAGCCATGATCTAGAACTCTTTTGGGAGTATATCTGTCGAATTGTTGTGCCGATCCTTCCCCCAAGAGACAGGTTTCGCGTACACTTGAATTACCTCTATAGCTAATACTGGGATTGGCTCTGGCTTTGGCATTTTGAGTGACTGAATGTGTATGCTCTATCATTGGGATTCTTGATCGTATGTCTAGAGGGATTATGAGAAATGCAGCGTCCTTTTTACGAATAGATATCTGAATCCTTATTTTTTTAAGATCCCTAGACACGATCATAGGATAGGAGTGAGACATGAGCAAAGAGGAAAATAGAGGTGATATAAAGATTTAGAAGAACAATTATCGATTGAGTGGGGTATCCTTACACTTTTGCATGCTACTTAGTTTCTTTGTTTACCTTCTTTAAATATTCTCTTAGTAGTTGTTCCGTGCTACTCGGATCGTCTCGATCTTGGGAGATCTCCCAATGGCGATAGAATTCTAGAGCTACTTCGACAGCAATGAGGGCGATGATGGCCCACTCTAGCCGGAGACCGTGCTTTTCGCTGAGTGATTCTCGGAGAACACTCGCAATCTCCTGTGCGAAACCAATCTTTTCGTTCAGGACCTTGATGCGGACGCCGACATCCAAGGCACGGCCCATTTGGTCGTAATACTCGCCAAGTCCAAGCTCATGTCGGCTATCCCAAAAGATGTCAGGCATCGAATCGGTGAGCTCGGAATAGAGGTTTAGTTGGGCTCGGATGCTCAATAGCTCCCCAGTCTTTCGTAGGATGAACGATCTGGTGAATGGAAGATTCTTTCGGCCAAGCCCAACGTTCTCCCCTTTCGCGAGCATTGTTGGAATCAGTCGAGTCGAGTGCTGATAGGCGCTAAGCAGACTTTCCAGCACTGCCAGCTTGGTGGATCTGGCTAGACCCGAAGAAAAGGCGATCTTTGCAAGAGCTGTGTCGACTTCATGGTGTCCCTCTGCTTCGTCCGACTTGGTCTCTTTCTGCGTTTCAACGCCGTCAGACTCAGCTTTTGTGCCCAAGATAATGGTATCGCCAATGATCTCGCTGCTCTCCCTCGTAGTATCTTCCAAGTAGTCAAGATCCTCTGTTTCTAGCAGGTCAAGGTGTGATCCCTCTGCTGCAGCCGGCAACACTCGGTTTACTAGATTTAAAGCTTCTCTTTCCCGTACATTCCAAGTCACTACGGTCCCAGAGGGAAAGATGAAGATGTCCCCTTGCTGGTAATCTTTCACCTCGGATGGCCTGTCGGTAGTCCGCACGTGGATGACTTGGGGGTACAATCCAGTTTGGAAGGGGTCGAGGTCATATCCTTGAGCCTTGACGAGCCGGGCAGCGGTCGAGATGTTGTATGTTTCGGCGGCGCAATACGCTGTGACAGTCTTTCCAATCGTCAACATTCGATGCGCCCAACAACCAGAAGCTATATTCTTACCTTTGTCTCTACCCCAGGATCCACAAAACGCTTGTTTCCCTTCCCTTTCACGAATCCTCGTGACCTCTGGGCCTCTACAGCTACCCTCCGAAGCGACGAAGTCTTGCCAGCATTCTTCCGTGGTCCTTTTCGTTCCGACTTTTGAGCTGTCTCTTTCGAATTGGCCTCCGGCTCCTGTTCCGGATTCTGGGGCAAGTCTATCTTCTTGTACGCAATTCTAGTCGAAGAAAACGATCTGGCGGAAAAGTTCTGCCATGACGATTGGCAATGTGGTGCGCGATCGGAGCTCCGGAGAACAGAGGCGCGTGCAGCAGGAGCACAGCTTCGAGTTAAGCATTTCAGCGCATTCGATCGGAGAAGAGTCATCGCCAGAATAAAATGGGTTGGAGCATCGTGCTGGCAAGCAAAGAAAGTGAGGAATGTCAAGCTGCGGAGGAGACTTCATGCACATCCATGTCAGTCCCGAGGTAGTCTTGGCAGGCGATCATTGGACGTCACAGCTTAATGCATCATCATCCCCCCAAGCTTCAACACCCTCATTCTCGCCCCCGGCAGCTCTGTAGGCGCCCTCCATACATACCGCAGCCCATGCATCTAGCATGGCTGCGGAGTCGAAAGAAGAAGACGCGCTGAGCGCAGCCGCCCGCGACGAAGCCGTTCAGCAGCGCGCCGCCAGCAATGGCAAGGACAGTGCCGAGCAGGAATCCGAGGAAGAGGAAGAGGACGACGAGGACGAAGCCGATGAGGAGCCGAAGCTCAAGTACACCCGCCTGACGAGCAGCCTAGGCCCGGTGTATCGCAATGGCGACGCGACGAGCACCTTCATGGTTGCGGGCGACAAAATGGTACGCTCCGAGAGCTGTCATGCATTATGGCGCATATGCTGAACTCTAGGTAGATCGTAGGCACACACAACGGCAACATCGTGAGTAGCCCTCCAAGCTTCCACATGCTTCAGAGAATCAAATGCTGACCCAGACAGCATGTTCTGACTGTTCCGGCCTTCCAACCGCTCCGAAACTACAATGCGCATCCGTCAGCCTCGGTGACGTCCGTATCTGTGTCGCCATTCCCTCCTCCATTACCTACCCTCCCTACAAGCTCGCCTAGCAGAGCCGCTGAGCAACCAGATACCCCTGCTAGACAGCCACAGATATCCGCCGGCCATGCCTCTTCACCGCGCAACCCTCGCCAAACGCCTGTTCCAGCTACGCCATCAAATCAAATTTATATTGGAACGTCGTCAATAGATGGCCATGTATGCGTTTCCTCCTTAATCGACCCCAAGGACGTCACGCTTCGAAATTATGGTCGACCAGTTCAAGCTGTGGCACTCTCGCCCGAGTACAAATCTGACCGGTCATACCTCTCGGGAGGGTTAGCTGGAGAGCTCATACTGACCATTGGCGGCCAAGCAGGGGTGCGTTCCAATGCGAATACGAGTCATGCGGCTGCGGCTGCGCAGGGGTGGCTTGGAGCGATCGGTCTGGGTGGAAACTCGGGACGAGATATTATACTGCACTCGGGAGAAGGAAGCATAAGCGTTATCAAATGGTCCTTATCCGGGAAGTACGTGGCGTGGGTCAACGAGCATGGAATTCGCATTATGCGCAGTAATGTGCAATTGGATAGCGCAGACTCTGACTACGCGTGGAAGAGGATCGGCTTCATTGATAAGCCTAATCGTCGTGTCTGGGAGGACATGGCGGGCGTTTGGAAGGCTCGCCTTGAGTGGGTCGACGACAGATCACTCGAGTCCGACGAGGATTCATATATGAGTCTAAACGGTAGTAACGCAGCGGAGAAGACCGATTCAACTTTGCCTCACCAGAGGTCAGACAAACCTCGACACGGCACACATGGCACACATGGCACTAAGAAGAAGAGTGCGAAGATTGAAAAACTTATAATTGGGTGGGGGGATGCGGCCTGGGTTGTTCACATCAACCCTGGCGGGCCTGGAGTAGGTAAAGATGTCGGCGAGAGATCGGTTGGCAGCGCCGAAATCATCAATTTGTGAGCTCCAAAACCCTTTATTATGTATTTCTCACTAACCTTCTCTCTAGCCTTCGATTCGATGACTGTATTGTTTCTGGCATTTCGCTATATACCCCTTCCTTACTTCTTGTACTTGCATATCGGACACACGATGATGACGACAATCCAATCTCACCGGATGAGACCACTCCACGGCGAGGAATGCACCGTCGCACGAACGGCCTCTCTCCTGAGCTCAAGCTCATTGATGCTGCAACTTCCGACGAGGTGGAAGTGGACTCTTTGACTGTGAGCAGATATGAGAGTCTATCTGCCGCTGACTACCATCTAAGTACGCTGTATGTTCCACACCCAAAAGCTATGACCCCTGCGCAAAGGAGTGCACTCGAGGCAATAGGTGGCGGGTTGTGGGATGCTGGTGTAAGCGCAGCGCGGATCTTCAGCTCTGGCGCCAGTGTACTCAGTGCGCCTGGTAGTGGAGATGCAAGCGTCAGCAATGCTTCGAACTCAGTTCCAGGAAAACGACATTTGCAACTTCATCCCAACGCTGCTACTGCTGGACTTAAGGTCTTCATTCAAAGTCCATACGACTGTGTCTTGGCAATCAAGCGAGATCTCACTGATCATTTCAACTGGGAGCTGGAGCATGAGAACTACAAAGATGCATGGGAACTTCTTGATGATCATCCGGAGATCATCACTTCCAATTCTCAGCTAGCCCAGGATACATCACCGATCAGCACACCGAGGAAACAAGGAAGCTTGCAAGAATTCTTTGCCGACGATAGCGCTTCTCAGACTACCATATCTGCAAACCGGTCAAATCTAAATTCGGCCGTCGAGAAGGATAAAAGACGCATTGGAGATCTCTGGGTGCAGCAGCTCGTAACGGCTGGAGATTGGAAGCAAGCTGGCAAAGTTGCTGGCCGTGTTCTCGGTACATCAGCAAGATGGGAACATTGGGTCTGGAAGTTCGCTCAATCAAACCACTTCAACGAGATTGCTTCGTACATACCAAAGAAGCAGATGACTCCGCCACTACCATCACTTGTGTACGAAGTTGTTCTCGGTCATTACATCATCCATGACCGGATACGTTTCAAGCACCTTCTTGAAGACTGGGACCCCGAACTTTTCGATATCAGCAGCGTCATCGAAGCGATCAAGAGCAAACTGTCAGCTGGCGATGTTTCAGAAGATTCTGTTGAAGGGAACGAGCAAGGCCGGGATTGGCGAATCCTCCAAGATGCGCTTGCGAAATTATATCTGGCTGGCGGCCACCAACGAGATGCATTGCGATGCTATATTCGACTACAGAATGCCGATTCGGCCATGGCCCTTATCCGAGACTTCCATCTCATGGATGCCGTCCGAGACGATATCCCGGGGTTCATTCTACTCCGAGTCTCAAAGGAGCAGATGGAATCGGCGACGTTATCTGAACTCGAAGAAGCATCGACAGAAGCTATAAATGTACTCGTTGATGAAGGCTGTCGTGGTACCGTCCCCGCAAGCGAAGTTGTTGACCAACTGCAAGAGAAAGGAGATTCTTTCCTTCCCTTTCTCTTCTTCTACCTTAGATCCCTCTGGAGACCGGAAACGCACGAACGCACTGCCGGTACAGCCAAAGAACGTGTAGCCGCAGACCGACTCGCTGCTGATGGCAAGATTGTCGCCGAAGAGTTTACCGACCTCATGGTAGAGCTATTCGCGGAATACGATCGGCCACTGTTGATGGACTACCTCCGCAAGTCTCAAATACTCGATCTCGGGAAAGCGACTGCTATCTGCGAAAAGAGAGAGTACATCCCCGAACTTGTGTAGGCATCTCCCAGCACCTTTCTCTGTGCCCCTATCTAACTTCCGTTCAGTCATGTTCTCTCCAAATCTGGCCAAACAAAACGCGCTCTCTACCTTATTATCGAAAATCTCGCCGACGTTAGCTTTGCAATATCCTTCGCCAAAGAACAGGACGACCCTGATCTATGGAATGACCTTCTCGAATACTCCATGGATAAACCGCAGTTTATCCGCGGTTTACTCGAAGAAGTCGGCACGGCCATTGATCCTATCCAACTTGTAAAGCGAATTCCGGAAGGCCTAGAGATCGAAGGGCTACGGGATGGAATTGGGAGAATGGTCAGGGAATACGAGATCCAGCACTCCATATCCGAGGGTGTTGCCCGTGTTCTACGAGGTGAAGTATCAACGGGTATGGACACTTTACGTGCAGGGCAAAAACGCGGGATAAAGTTCGAAGTCATTCCCTGCGATGATGATGAGCCGAACATGCTCCCTGGTAAAGTGCCCGGCGTGCCTAGAGATAATAGCAAAAAGGAACTCGACATCAAGCCAAAGGGTGTGGACCCACTCACCGCAGCCAAAGTCACAGAAGACAATGCCACAACAAATACAACCCAGGCAGGCCTTCCGGTTGATCCCGCCCTGCCCCTAGACCCAGATGGTGATGCACCGCCAGGTCACTGCACAGGCTGTCACAAACCGTTCACGCAATCTTCGCCCGACGAAGAAGATACTACGGATGGCCCTATTCCGCTGAGCAGAGACACGCTCGTAGGCTTTGCCTGCGGACACGTGTTCCACTTGTCCTGTCTGCTACCTAAAACCAGCGCGAGCGCAAGCGTGGCCGCAACTCTGCAGGCCAAGCTCGCGAATGATGCGGCAGAGGGCGGCGGCTGGAGCAGGAGTGTCGGTGCGAAAGTTACACATGCGCTTGTCATCAAGAGTGCGGTGGGCCAAGGCTGTGTGGTGTGTCGGGAGAGGGAGAAAATCGTTGAGCGGGACGAATGAGTAGAGGATCCTAGGAGAGGATTGTATATATGTGGAAATTGGACTTGGATATCTATCATCGGTTCTGATACCAGGAGGTCGCCGACTCTGTGTTTTAGTTATGGATTTTGAGTCGTTGAGCATTGGATTGGAATATGCATACACAGATTCATTCATGCATCCGGGGCGTTTTTTGCTTTGGTTGGTTGCATAGCTGTTTGGTCGATGTACTGCACATATGGTGTTGAGTAGCGTGTAGGCTAGTGATGGGAGAATCTGCATTTACATTCTCGTTCTATGTTCCACATACCCCCCTTTCTCTTTGTATGATCCATGTTGCTTTCTTTCTCTTCGCTCCAGCGTTTGGTGGACACGTGACCGATCAGCTATTGTGGTTGAGCCTTTCTACGCTACTGCACATCGGCAAAAACAAATACTCGGTGAGTTGTACAGCGCTAGCACTCTACACAAGGCTAGTGAGGCTGACAAGGGTTTAGGCAGTAAAGACGATATGCTCGAGTCTATCTTCTAATCCCTCTCTCCTTCCCACCATTGCTTGAAACTCAAAATTGCCCACTCTAGGGTACCCCTTTAAAAGAAGACCATGTCTGTGACGTTACGCAGACGCAGACCTTCGCCAATGTCCCGAAATCCGGCAGTCTTCCTACGCAACGCACGTATTCGGCGTCATAGCATTTCTTCCAAATAGTGTGGCGGCGGCCACGGTTCTGCTCAGTGGGCGTGCCGCTCAGGGCACACTCGTTCTAGCGCTATCGAGAAGAACTTGCGTATAGGAGCGTTGCTGCGAGGTGATAGGCTGGCCAGGGCTCTTATCCTACTGGTCATGGCTTATGTCGCAGCGATGAGTATTGCGGGGGAGGTTGCAGAGGTCGTGTAGACAGTCGGGCACCATGCAAAAGGATATGAATGCGGGTTGGACGTGGAGAGATGGCTGCGCAGACTTTTTGTGGGTGTAGAGGGAAAGTTTGTAGATGGATGCTTGAGATCAGCTTTATTTTAAAGAGGTAGATAGGAACGATTGAAGCTTCCACTCCTATGCCTACGCCTAAGAGAATCCTACAACCCATGGCTGCTTGCCAGTCTCGGGCGAAAGTCGCCCCAACCACAGAGGCAAGACTGAAGATACCAGCAAATTGCCATGGGATTGGTTGCCTTGCACAATGCGATATTCTGTACATCCCTGCTCCTGACATCATTTCAAGTGTCTTTCAATCAGGGACTGGGCCTCTGTTCTATTTCGCTAAAAGTTAAGCTATTCGTTTATCTACTAGAGTGGATATCACCAGCATTAGGAATGTGTTTTTAGAACCAAACGTGCGTCTGAAGCTGACCGATTTCCCCTTTATCTCAAATGCCTTGTCAATTCCTCACAACCTGATTCTCTTAAAGACACAGATATTCTTTTCATGATCAAGACATACTAATCATTGAATCCATCTACATGAATGTACTTCGCGAATAGAATGAATCCCATTTCCCTGAACTTATTTCTCCAACTTCCCTAATGTACACAAAGATTGACTAAATATACAACTAATATAAATGAGCCAAACAGCCCCAAAGCACCACACTCCAACCTCAAGATCCGCACGTCCAAGCTGCAAGATTTCCACGAAAACCAACCCGCACGTGATCCCCACTCTCGACCTCCCAAACCTCCCCTCGAGGTACCAAGTCTAAAGATTTACATCCATCCCCACTATATCCTAACAAACCTAACAGCAAACTTAACAGCAAACCTAACAGCAACAATCGCCCTAATCTCGATTCAAAGTTGTATATCTATTTCGATCCCCTTGAAATACGTACGCTCTCTGGTACGTATGCATCCAGCAGACAGGCCTCAAAGCCGCAACAACCCTCGCCAACCAATCCGCCCAGCTCCGCCCCGCACCCACCCACGAAGCGCACCATCAACTCCTCCCCCGTCCCGAAAGTGCCGACGTACAAGGAAAACTAGAAAGCTCTCTCTCTCTCCCTCTCTCCCTCTCTCCCTAGCATCGGAAACAAAGCACACCAGCACAACAAAAGAAACATGTTAACCAAATCCCCCATCCCATCCCATTCTCATCCTCGTTCCCAATCTGAGACCCATCAACCCCCCCTCCCCCGCTATCCACAGCCCAAACCTCACACAGAACGTGACGACAAGAAGCCTTTTCAACCCCCAATCAGGGTAGCACCTAGTGTCCCTCCAGCGTTGAGCTGACGGCGCCGGCTACGCGGAATGACTCAGATCCGACATAGCGGCACCATAGTATACACACACAGTACGCATGTATGTAATAGTACGGTATGGGGCCAAGAGCGTGAAGGAACGAGGAAAGGCCGAGAAAAGGACTTGATTACATACGACAACGAAGGACCCGCCCGCATATAGTATCCAGACCAAGGACTGCAAGACGGTGGATACGCAAACAGAGATATAATATTTCATTAGACGCGGTTATATGCGTCGATATCCCCAAAAGAACGGTCTTACTGATCCCGTATGTACTGCGCTACTGTGCATAGTCAGGGAGCATCAGGCAACGCGGTCAAAGGGAGATGCATCAGCACACAAGTCCCTCCCTTTCTCATCACCGCCGGATGAGGCGTAGTAAGTATCCACAATATCACGCACCTGCCACCCCTCTTACTGTACTATGTATGTACATACCGTGCCCTGTCCTCCGCCACAAGGCTCAAGCCAGGGCGGGCAACCTGCAGTACCGGTGCAAGAGGGGCGTCTCGCAAGCCAGCCTTCACATGCACGACAACAGCCCATGTTTGCTGCCCCCCTGCCGCTGCCAGAGAATAGGCAAACACCTCTCTCACAGTAAAACGCAGTTCGCCTTCATCCCGGCGCCATGTGTGGACGAAGACCCGTGCAAGAGCTAGGATGATGATGGTGGTTCGATGTGGTCTATCCAGGCCGCACGTGTCTCGTCGTTGCTGGCTAGTACAAGAGCTGAGCTGAGCTGAGCCTGTCTTCGGACGAGGCAGCCAAACCCTCCGAGGAGAGGGCGGTGTGGATTGCGTCAGATGCCGGTGCCGATAGATGCCTGGTGTGTGGGTCCACGACGGCTTGTGCAATGCATCCACATGTCTAGGCTGGAAGGGGGAGCCGTTGCTATGGACTGAGGACGAGACGGTTCTATGATTCCCTTGAGGGAGTTACCTTGAGGGAGCTGGCTCGAGGACGGAAAGCCGGGACGACTGGGATTCTTTTGGTTGTCGGTTGAATGTGGTTTGAGGGCTGAGGGACCGATTACATGCCCTCGGGCCTCGTGCAGGATGTTGGATTTGAGTCCATGGTGTGACCAGGGGACGAGTTTTAGACTCCTCTGTTTTCGCCGGAATAGGAAGGGTGGCTTGGCAACGACGCAGCCTCGGCGATATGATTGGAGGCCCCTCTCACCCTCGCATTCCTCGCTGATTGGAGGCCCCTTCAATAACAGAGAGACTGGAGAATTCATATATGTGGAGGCCGCCCACGAGGGGCGAGGCTGAAGAATTCAGTACTATACATTATCGCAACCAGAACGCCTAAAAGAGTACAGGACCAAAAGAAACCGAGGAAACCGCTGATGCACCGTAATCCACCCATCGTAAGTATTTTGCCTTTCAAAGAACACCAGAATTCGTACCTAACAGCCATTAGGCCATCAGGAGCTCGGATACCCCCCCATGAGCTGAACCAGAAGCATGTAGAGCAATGTCCATGCTAGGATGTTGAGGGGAGTCATGATATACCTCAAGATCCAAACCGCCCACCTCTCGGTCTCCTCGGTCCTGTCAACCCGCTGGACTGCCATACCTCCTGTGGGGAGCGTTTCTACCGAGGATGGCATGACAGTTGGAAACGGTCCTCCGTATGATACACAATGAACTGTCTTGCAGCGCAGGCAGTAGGACACCTGGCCAGGGTCGCTATGTGCACGTTGGTGGTGGCTTGCACTCGCCCCAGCTGGAGCCAGAGTACCAGCTACTTTCGTTGTGGTTGAAGGTCCACTAGCCGATGGCGAAGACACTCCATGGGAGGTGGGACTCGATGCCGGTCGACGAGACCCAACGTCGGTGGCATTCCTAGGGGCTTTGGGGAGAACACCGGGACTAGCTGGCGCTTTCAGGACTTGAGTAGCAGATGCCGTTCCAGGAGGCACTGTGCCAGAAGCATCACGCCCAGGAACCGCAAGAACAGGAAGATTCTTAGCTGGCGCTCTCTTCAGCACAGCATTGGATGCTTTCTCACGAGATCCGGTCCCGGAAGCACCACTCCTAGGAACTCCGGGGAGAATATCTGCACCGGCTGGTACTCCAAGGAGCTCAGTGCCGTGTGCGGATGGCAGAGGCCTACCCTTAGAGGCATCGCCCTTGGGGGCTGTAGCGGGTGCTCCGAGGGGTTGAGGGCCGGAGGCATCCACCCGGCCACCTTGCCCTTGGTTCTGGACACATCCTAGGCGGCCGGTCGTCATTCCCTCGTTCGTTGTAACAGGGGCGGATGAGCTGACTGCTCTGCAAGCAGTCTCGGTGGGGAGAAACCATCCAGACACTGCATCTTGTAAGCAACCGACGTAGATTTCTCTCTTATCAAGAAGGTAAGTCACTTACTCCACGCATTCCCTTCGTCAGTGAGGAGAAATTCAATGGCGCCTTCGAGGTACTCTTGGTCTGTTTTGCATCCCTTGAGGGGACCCTCCTTGAGCTGCTTGATCAGCTTCACGACGGCTTCAGCCTGTTTTCGCTTGTTCGTCTTAATGTCCAGGACATATTCAGGGAGAAACATCTTGACCTCCTTGATGAGGCCCTCGTATGGCGTCGTACTGGTGCTCTTGTCTAAGACGCTTAGAACGCGGCGTCTTTCTCCGCCGGTCATACTACCTAATCGGGCGTTAGCAACTATCCTCGAAATGTCTACGAGTTCCATGCTTGAGACATATCCGACCGCACACCGAACCGTATGTACGGCAGCAGAGACAGGATGGCCAGCGAGCCAACCGAGAAAGCCTCGTTGGCATCTACTCGGCGGCTCTACATGGCCGAGGACAGCTGTGAGCCTGGGGTATACCAGCAGGCTGTCGGGCAGGTCTCCCGTCCTCTGAACGAAGGACAGGCCTGCTCCTGCTCTCGGTCCACGCCAAGGAGACTTGTTGCTTACCTGTCGCCGCAAGAAGAGAACCTGCGTAGGAAGACATGTTGGGATACTGGGATACCGGGATACGGGGATATGGGAATATGGGGATATTGCGTTGGAAGCTTCGCACGTCAGCTCTTGTTCAGGACAAGCTTGCAGGAGGCAGCCCGCAGGCACGTCGCCAACGTGCATGACCGGCCGGGCCATGGCCGTGGCTCACGGCTGTGACGGCGCGATGCGGGCGGGGTGCTGGAGCACGGGCGGGGTGGAGGGGAAGTCGAGTACACTTACTTATGTAGAAGGCGGAGCTCAAATGCGAAGCGTAGTGTATACTTGTGAATGATGGCTGTGATGTGACGTGCTATCGGAGCCAAGGGCTTGCGTCCTGGCAGGTCGGCGACGGGAGTTGCGAAGCGGAGGCGTGTGCAGAATATGAGCTGCTGCTTACAAGTGGTCTGAGCAGTAGCGAGAGACGCTGCTCGGGGCGACAGCTGGAACTGAGGAGCTGCGGCGGCGGTGCTGGCGGTGGTGGTGGAGGTTGTGAGGGGTGGGAAGCGTATGTTTTTGGCGGTGACTGACGGGCGAGGGATGGGAGGGCCCGTTTCACGCCTGCCGTGTGTGAGCGACCCAGGGCCAGGATTGGCCCGCCGCCACAGATGCGTGGTCCCTGCACCAATTCGCAGCCATGATTGCACCTGGACTGTAGGACCTCAATTCACATTCCGTAGACTCATTGAGACGTGCAAATCCATAATTAGCCCTGCCATCGCCTTGGGATTCGACATGAGTAGTCACGGCTGTGTGCGCTGTAGCACGCCGCCCGTGGATTCAAGAGCGCAGCCCGTAAACCCAGCGATCGGCGTGTCTCACAGCAATTCCATCGCCTTCCTCACCAAATTCCAATCTCGTCTGCCGCCGCCGGCTTCGACGCAGGTCAGTCAAGCTGCCGACTGTGGCTTGACAGCTTCGCGGCGAGTCTGGCAGCGCTCAACTGCGGCTGCAGCTTCGCAGAGAGTCGGGCAGCTCCCAACTGCGGCTTGACAGCTGCGAGACCGATCTGTCAAGCTCTCCACTGTGGCTTGACAGCTTCGACGCGGTCTGGCTGTCAACTGTGGCTTGACAGCTTCGCGGCGGGTTTGACCAGCG
>MU002221.1:0-28567 GCA_010093585.1 Melanomma pulvis-pyrius CBS 109.77
AGCCCTCCGATTCTGCTTCTCGGCCCCGGGTGACGCACCACCCCCCCGTACCTCCGCCAGCGCCAGCTCCCCGCCCGGCACCCGCCCGACGCAAGTCCTCCCGGCACGCCCCTCCCGTCCACGATCCCCCGTCCCGACACAGGTCCAGGAGCCGACACAATACGCTGGAGCACGAACAGCGGCCGCGACGGAGAAGGCCACAATCCGTCCACTCTGACAGCCTGGACGATCACGACGACTATCCGGGCTACGCGCCCCGAGGCGGGCAGCCCCCTCACCATCCCAGTGCACAATGGGCCCACATTCCTCACGGAGCCGCCCCAAGCGGATATGCACCTAGTATGATGTCCGATCCGAGGTATAACCCATTCAATGGGGCTCCACCACCTCCTCCACCGCCACCCCAGGCCAATCAACTTGTACCCTTTGGCAGTCCCGACCCCTACGCATACTCCCAAAATCCCTTTGCTCCTCCAGGCCCAAATCCCTTTGCCTCTCCCCCAGTTGGTGGTGGTCCCAATGGGTATTTCGAAGGACACGGTGCTCCAGGGGTTCCTGGTAGCCAGGCACTTCGCAGCGGCCGAGGCCATCGCAATTCCATGCCTCCACCAATACCATCAAACGAGATGATGCCCTACGGCTATCCTGCCAATGGAGGTTATCCCGGTTATCCTCCAAATGGCGGCTATTATCCTCCATACGGCGCTCCTTATGGAATGCCGCCCATGTATCCTCCATACGGAGGACAACCACATCACACCCCGCCGCCTCCTACACACCCTCCTTCGAAGAAAGGAACCCCAGCACCACCTTCAGATCAACCGCCACCTCCTCCACCTCCGCCCCCGCCTCCGCCTCCGCCTCCTCCGCCTCCAGTGATGATGATGCCTCCGCCGCCGCCTCCACCTGACCCGAAGGAAGAAAGCATGCTCGGAAAACTTGAGAAACTTCTGCTAGGCAAGCAGGAGGAAGACGAAAAGAAGGCAGAGGATGCCAAGTTCTCCCGACTCGAATCCCTTCTCATTGCTCAACAAGAAGCTCGCATTCAGAAGGATACGCAGAAACAAAAGGCCGCTGCTGAAGCCGCGACGGCCGCTGCTGAGGCGAAGAAGAAGGGAGATGAAGACAAGCTTGCAAAACTCGAGAAGCTCATCCTGGCTCAAAAGGATGAACAGATGAAACGAGAGGCTGCAGCGGATGCCGCGCGGAAGGCGGAGAAGGCAGAAGCTGACTCAAAGGCGGCGAAAGATGCAGCAGACAAGAAGGCAGCGGCTGAGGCTGCAGCTTTGTTGCTCGAAGCAGCAAAGAAGGCTAGGGAGGAAGCCGAGGCCAAAGCGGCCAAAGAGGCCGAGGAAACCAAGGCCGCACACGAAAAAGCCATGGCTGAGGCTAAGGCTGCAGCTGAAGAGCTTGAGAAGGGCAAGAAGGCCGCCGAGGAGGAAGCCGCAAAACTGAAGCCTTCAGACGCGCCGAAGCCCCCGATTAAGTTTAAAGATGCTGTTGGACGTAAATTCAGCTTTCCCTGGCATCTATGTAAGACCTGGAAGGTATGTGACGATATTCAGTAATTTTCAGAGAGATGGGCTAACAATCTGCTAGGGAATGGAAGAATTGATCAAGCAAGCGTTTCTCCATGTCGAGGTCATCGGTCCACACGTACACGAGGGACACTATGACCTTGTCGGTCCGGACGGCGAAATTATTCTCCCTCAGGTCTGGGAGACTATGGTCCAACCCGACTGGGCCATCACAATGCACATGTGGCCTATGCCTGAGCCTCCCCCACCTCCTCCAGAGCCGCCAAAACCCGAGGTCATGCCACCCCCTGATTTCATGATGTATGGTCATCCACCACCTTCCAAGAAGAAGAGTGTCAAAACCAAGAAGCGTGAGTCTCATCATCACGTGCAAGCCCCGATGATGCAGATGCCTCTTCCTCCCCCGCCCCCTCCGCCTCCACCTCCACCACCTCCACCGCCACCGCCACCTGGACAGCCCGATATCCACATCATGAACGCGATGCCACAGCAACCTCAGGTCATCAACGTGGGAGCCGCCAGGGCACGACGAGAGAAAAAGCCTGCCACTTCCCCTTTCATGAGATGGGCAGCGGGTGGAACTGCAGCCAAGCGTGCGGAGTCTTTAAAAGGGCTAAAAAAACCTGAAGGCCATAGTAGTTCAACTACTGCAGCAAATCTCAATGGAGACGGTTGTGTCGTCATGTAAGAGTTTATTGACAGGAACATTCAGTGACTTGGCGAGAATGGCACCAAGCGAGCGATAAAGGAAGAAGAAATACGTTGCATTGAATCACTGGGAGAGATGTTCGCGATTGTTACACATCGATATCTACGCTCTCATCTGGTTCGGCGGCTTTCTTTTTCCTCTATATCTGTCCCATCCTCGCTTTGGGGGCTGTTTTAGTCCGAGTTGCTAGTATTCGTTGTCTGTACTCTTTCGTTCGATGCATTCGTTTCGTTGCTACAATAGTTGGACTGCCTTCAGGGGGCATGGTTTTTCTCCCGCATTGCGGGTCTTTCATGCCTCGGGGGATGGTTTCGATGATTTTCCTTTCTGTTTTTAGCTTTTCGATACATATTTTCTTTGGATTTTCTCAGTTCTTTTTCATTTCTATTGCTTCCTTCTCCTCCCTCTTTGGGCAGGCAGACGATTTAGGTAGACCCCAAAGGAGAATTCCAAGCCTCCGCTACCCATCATATATATCACAGGGGGTCGTATGGTGGAGAGAGTAGACGTTCTTCCTCTTACTTGCAATTCACGTCCCTTTAGGTGTACGGTTCGATTCGTATTCTTTGGATCGGCAATCGGGTACACAGGGTGGCAGAATTTTGGAAGCGAGCGAAAAGTTCAGATACCATGGTCATTTGAGCGCCTCATTCGAATCGTTTTTGGATTGCTTTCGGTCATTGCGTTTCGGAGTTTGCCCTAGATACACACCTGTTGCTTTTATATCACCTATTCATGGTTGATGCGATGGAGGAGGATGAGAATGACGTGTGATGAGAATGCCCGAGGAGCGACGAGGGCTGATGAAGGGACGAGTCACGATGTTAGTTAGCGATCGATCTGGTGGTTGTTGTTTCTTTGTGTCTCTTTAGTTTCGCGCCTGGCTTACTTTCTCCTATTTCAATTCTAAGACTGTTCTTCCGCATAGCCTAATTTAAAGAATTTGCACACTTTGATTCCAATGCTTTGTTTAGCGTGTGTTGCTACATGTCGTCACCTCTGAGCGACCATTCTCTATGCGACACATACTACTACCGCATTTCCGGCGCAAAAGACTTTCTGCATTTACCGCAGTGCGAAGTAGCCCTGAGTTCATTCTTCTGCCCTCTTGCCAAAGTCTTTTCTGTATGCTGCTGCTTGTTATTTTATCGCTGCTACTGTCATATTGTACGTTTCACAGCGATCGCCGCCCGTGGAACCAAAGCGAGTCGTTCCTCCTCCCCTCGCTAAACCTGTGACGTAGGCTTACCGCCCCTCCTCACAAGTTTTGTTTGACTCGCTGAAACAGGCTCGCGACGGGGCTTGGCTACGGCTTGCAAGTTCACAAGAATAGAAGCAACAAAGAACGGCAGTAGAGCTATGGGATGAATGGAGGGAAGGCCCCGGTGACTGATGGACTGGCCATGTATGCTAGTTCCTGGGATACTGCGCACTCTTCGACCATCTACGTTCTATGTAGACAGCACAACACAACACACTACACCACACCGCGCCACAACGACGACCACCACAAACGCACCGCCCTTTCCGAGCTCTGAGGCTTGGGTTTCCATGGCGGAAAAATGGCTCCCGCCCTCGCACCGTTCAAGTCCACATCCACCCTCAATCGCACCTCGGCATTCAACTTCCCATTCGCCTTCTTCTTCGTCGTCGTCGTCTCCTCCCTCTCGCTCCTCGCGGCTGTCGTCGCTGCAGAAGACCAGAACCAAGCTCCCGCCGAGTACACGGACGCCTCGGCTTTCAAGGACGCGGTGCTGAATGGCACGAATACGTATCGTAGACAGCACAATGCTACGGGTCTCGTGTGGAACAGTACGCTGGAGGCGTTCGCCGAGGCATGGGGGGACGATTGTCGGTTCGGTCATTCGGTATGTGAATTTTACTGGTTCTGGGGATTGACATGGGATGAGGTGGAGGTGGAGGTGGAGGAGGAGGAGGAGGAGTGGCTAGTTCATGTCTCCAGATTCCGGACGGGATGGCAGGCATCAGCCCTCATATCCATATCCCCTTTCATCCCTTCACACGACCAACGACCAACTAACGGTTCTTCTCAGGGCGGCCCCTACGGCGAGAACCTCGCGTCCGGCTACCCCAACGCCTCGGCCTCAATCGTAGCCTGGGGCCACGAGCGCGAAGAATACGATTTCAACAAGGGCGATTTTAGGTATCTCACCCTTCCTCCCTCCCTCTATCTACCCACACCACTAACTCACCCCCAGCAAGCAAACAGGCCACTTCACCCAACTCGTCTGGAAAGCTACCACCTCCGTAGGCTGCAGCCGAACGCGCTGCGACAAGCACGACAGCGGGGGCGCCCCGGGGTGGTACGTCGTGTGCGAGTACTGGCCCAGGGGGAACGTGATTGGGGCTTTTACGGAGAACGTGCAGGAGCAGGTCAATGAGGAGGAGGCACCGGGGCCGGGGCCCCAGGGCCCGGGGCAGGAGGCGCCCGCGGATGAGAAGCCAAAGGGAGAGGAGTGCATGCAGGGTGCCGTGTGTAGTGTTGCGGGGAGAACGGCTAAGGGGGTGGGGATGGCGATGTGGGTAGGAGGTGCGGCTTGGGCGGTTGTGTGGAGCTGGGGATAGGACGAGGGATGGACGCCGCCTTTTATGCCGTAGAAAATTAGACGTTGGGATTTGGGCTATGAAGAAGAACGGCCGATTTGCTTTCATGAATATCCAACCCGAGGTTTCGATACCGCCGTAGACTTGGCTTTCGCCACACTTCACTTGACAAGACTGCTTTTTAAGGAATTAAGTTCTTGTAATTACCAAGCTGGGCAAGAGGATCAGGGATGTATTCAACCATGAGATGAGAGTTCCACGGCCAGATTGCGTGCAAAAATATTCACACTTGCATGTATACATTGTGTTCTATTGCTGCCACCGCCAACCTTCAAGGCATCCCGGGCCTTTTTTCTCGCCCATCTCAAGAGGGCGTAAACCGCACTTTTTTCGATTATCTTTTGTGTTGCCATGCCATGCCATGCCATGTCCTCTAAACCATCCAGGGCTCGCCTGGCTCCGAACAAGAAGCCTCCAGAGACCATCACAAGAACATAAAAAGAAAAGATGGAATAGAAACAAAAGAAAACAGCCAACGCCGGCTATGCAGAACACAACAACTAAAACGCCACCCTGGGCCGAAAAGCCAAGGTGTTCTGGTGAGGTGTGCTATGATAAAACAAGAGATCGGTATGAAGTGGGGTATATCTTCTCCCTTGGGGTGGTCTCCTCCAAATCATCAACAATTATTTAGACCCAACTCTACCACATGATGCCCTTCCAATCGAAGTCGCCATCAACGTTCTTCCAGTTCCCCTTCACAATGGCACTCTCCCAGCCCATCATCACAGCCAGCAGACGGCACCCGATACTCGACACCGTGCATACCATAGTATCTGCCTTGCTCAACACTGCGAGGTCAAGAAGGTAGGCGCGGCCAACAAGTTCCCGGATCCCCATCGCGGCTTCGGGGACTTCTGTATTTTCGAGCTGGTTCATGTCATTTGCGTTGCCGACCGGGCGGCCTAGACTGAAGAACACGTCGCGGTAGAAACCCCCTTCCCAGCCGGTGATTTCGTCAATCCATGGATTCTTCTTTCCTTGTGCGGCTTCGAGGGTCGCTTTGGTGGCCAAGATGATTCGCTCCTGTGCGCGGATGCTGTTGGGGCCTATTTCGGGGGTGTCGTATACGACCGGGTCGTCGGAGGCGACGATGAGTTTCGAGGTTGTGTGGCGGGCGAAGAGGGTGTTGTTTTCAATGCTTCGCTTCTTCTTGGATTTGCCGCCCCCGTTCTCGATGCGGTCGATATAGAGGTCACGCGCGGCGTCCACATAGCGGCCTATTGGGATATAGTCCTTGGAGTACTGGTATTCGTAGGGATGCTTGTCACCTCTACGGACGTGGATACCGATGCTGATGCCACCCTCTGCGGCAACAGGTCCGTAGATGGAGTCAGTGCGCTCGGTAACGTATGTTGCGTCATCCGGGCGGAGCTGGAATAGAGACATATATCCTACGCGAAGTAGATCGAAGATCTTATGCTGACGCTCGACCCGCATCTTCGTAGGATCCTCCCATTCATCATTGAAAGAGTGGCCGAAGGTTTGCTTCACCGTCGCGGCAGACACGACGATGTGCCGGGCATTGTGGGGGCAAGGAACCATGTGAGAGGGAGGCGGCGGCATACAATTTGCAGAGGGCGGTGGAGCAAAGTAGCTCGAGTACTGCCCATACGGCCTGCTCATCGTTAGCATTCGACATAGTTTTGTCACGGTGCCGACGCGTGGTGACATACCAACGGGTATCATCGATGAAGAAGGTTCGGTTTTCCTTCATGGCCAACCCAAAAGACATCCACAACCGCAGCAACGTGTTACCGAAGCCGGCGTCGACCGTTTCCATGACATATGTCAAGGTCCTATCGCACACTGGCATCCCAAGGGTCGGCGATAGGTCGTCTACAAAGCCCTTCGGCTTGCCTGAAGCCTTCGTCGGCGGAAGTAATCCCTGCACCTCCGCCTCTTGAACATCGATATAGTACTGATCTTTTTGGTAGTAGTTCAGCATCCTCTTGGCGATGCCACTCGAGGTATGCGCGTCTTGGCGCAATTGTTTCGACAATTCCATCGATTGCTGACATATGTCGCGATATTGCGCAGGCCTTAACGGGAAGTCGAAGTTCGCTGGGATCGACACGGTCCACTTGGAGTTGCCTTTGGCATCCTGGATCACGACCGCAGACGGCTCTTTGGGCAGACGACTATCCCCCACCATCTCCCATTCCTCTCCATCTTCCTCGTAGTCGGCCGTCTGCGGGTGGTGTGTGTAGATTTGGCGCAGGATGAACCATCCCAGTATGGTGATTCCGCAGAAGCCAATGAGCAGGCGCTTCACGAGACGCGTGTGGTTTGATGAGGGCTGCTTCTTGCCATGGCGCGGGATCAGCGAGGGCAGGCTAGGTGACGCCGGTGGCGACGGCGAGAGCAGACCGCGACGGGAGGCTACTGTGGGAGAGAGGAACGTGGCTGAAGTCACCGACGGGCTGAGCTGTGAGTAAGCGGCCGAGGATACAGACAGATTTGGGTTCCGTCTGGCGTGCATTGTCTTGGCCTTGTTCGTTGCGCTGATGAGCATATCGCCGTGTCTTGGATCTGTAGTAGTGTATTCGTTCCTCTATTCGTGCCGTCAATAGTGGCCTGGCCAGGAAGTTGCAGTGGCAGCGGCAGTGGCAATTGCGCGCGCTGGCGGAAATGAAGCGTGAGATGGGCCCGACCCGGCAGGCGAAGAGAAGCTGTAAAATGGTACTGTAAGGAGAGTAAGAAGAGAAGGCGGAGAATGAAGAGGGCCGGAGAATCGAGGCCGTCGGACTATGGTGTCATGGAAGAATAGAAGGAGGAGGAGGAGAGATGAGGGCCGTCCTGGGCATGCCGCTGAAGGGCAATATGGTTAGACACGTTAGTAGTTTCACACCAGCAAACAAACACGGTGATCTCCATCCAGGAGGAGCAAAGGTTAAGGCGAAGGGAGGGGTCTCCGCTCCGTGAGGACGAGGAGGAGTGGCGCACAGTCTCGCATCTGAAACACCTCCTTGTAATGTAACATGTGGGAAGCGCGTTGCCCTACGTCCCTATGTAGCTAGCACTCAACAGCTGGACTCCGCAATCTGCATACCATCAGAACTCATTCCGCACGGGACAGCCAGTCGGTGATGGCCTGGCGCCAAATGGATCAATCGACCACTTCGTTGCCCTATTGCATCTGTCAGAGTGCGCCATGCGTGGAAGTGCTATATCCCCGTGCTGCGGTAGCTTGTGACACGACACGTCATATCCACGACGCAATGCTATAGGCGGCTCGCACATCATGATTCATCTAGAGTGCTATATAGACAGAAACAAAGTGCGCTCGTGCTAATAATACTAAGACAGGATTCAGAAGGTAGAACATGGAGACATGTAGACAGAACCTTGCAGGAGAAACGGGGTATCAAATCGAAGCTCCCGAAAACAGAAATCACAACGCCGTACCCCAACCCAGCCCAGTCCCTAGTCCCTAGCAAGCAGGTAGATACACAGCTTCCATCCGTAGGTATCCATCCGGCAACGCCTGCAAAATAACACACTGTCCGGCCCTCGCGTCCCATCTCGCGTCTCTCGCTGTCTCTCATTAATGGTACCATTATGGCCTCGCTGCCCGCCGGAAGCGAGACCTCTTCGTTTCATGCCAGCCCTTGCGTTCCAGTAATTTCGCGTCATCTCATCACCTTCCCTCAGTGACCGGCCGAAGGCTGCTCCGTCGTGCAACACCGTTGGCATCGACACGCCCTGAGATCATTTCGTCTAGCATCCGAGTCACATCCGCCAGCTTTTCATCCCGATCCTGTCTCTCCGACTTTGACGTAGCTAGGAAGGCTTTGGGGCTGATCGGCGACCCCTTGGCTTTTACGCTGCCAACATTGACTTCGCTGCGCTGGTGCGATTGATTCGACGTTCTCCTACTGCCCGGTGAACTGTCGCTGCTGACCTCGTGCGCCGTGTCGCTCTTCTTCCGTGCAGATGTGAGAGCCGCGATCATTTTTTCCTTGTCTTCTAGCTGCGCTCGCAAGTTGTGGATCTCGGCATCCTTTTCTGCGATCGTGGCTACCAGTCCGCCGTCCTCGCTGCTTCCTCCCAACTTGTGTGAAAGACTCATGGAGACGCGCGAATGACTGGAGCGTCGAGCGTGTAGTAAGCGCTTCTCTAATGTGCTGATGTACCGGTTCTTATCCGCAAGGTCAGACTGGAGCGCCTGTATTTGTGCACCCTGTGTTGCACTGCCGTCCCCATTCTCTCC
Organism: Melanomma pulvis-pyrius CBS 109.77; assembly: GCA_010093585.1. Lineage (NCBI taxonomy): Eukaryota > Fungi > Ascomycota > Dothideomycetes > Pleosporales > Melanommataceae > Melanomma > Melanomma pulvis-pyrius. The sequence continues at coordinate 9,086 of MU002221.1, forward strand.
GACCGAGTCGTCCTCTTCAGATCCTTCATTGGGAACGGCCTGCGAGACACCATGTCCTGGAACTTCGAGAGTAGCATGGCTTGCCGATGATCGTGCAGAAACTGGCCGGAGGTCGCCAGCGCTACTTAAAACGGAGCCACGTTGAAGACTCATTGCCGAAAATGATCGACCATTGTTTACACCAAGTGATTTCGAGCTCAGAATCAGTCGGTTCAGGTGTTCAATCCGCTCTTTGAGTGCAGTTCGGGCCAGCTGCATCTCGAGCATCTGCTCTTCGTGCCGTTGCTTGTCCTCCAACTCACGCGCTTTCTCTTCCTCTTCATCTTTTTCCCGTTCTTTCTCTTCCTCCTTAGATTCGGGCTCTTTGGGATCTTTGGACTCCTTTGCCTTGTGTTGCTCTTCGAGTTGTTTGCGGAGGTCCTGGATTTCAATGCGGTAGCGATCGAGCAGCGCCCGACTTCCCGCATCTCCAGCTCCAAGAGATTCATCAACCTTCTTGGCATGACTGACGATATTGTTTTTCGCACGTGATGCAAATTTCAATGTGTTGAGGGTTTCACCCGTATGACTATGAGCTGCAGCAATGCTACCGCTGGATCCAATCTGAACTGTGCAGAGAATACTAACAAGGGAGTTTCCGGAAAGGGCACCCTGGAGCAGTCGGGTGAGCTTGCTGTCCCTGTACGGTAAATGCTTATCCTTGCTTGACTTATCCTTGTCCGACGTCGCCTTGTCCTGGTCACTGGATATACGGGCAACAACGGTCCCAAGTGTCAGCAAGCTCTTGTTAATGTGAGACCCCTCTGTCCGCCTCTCCTTGTTCTCAGCTGCTTTCTCAGAACCGGCCAAATCGATGAGACTGAGTGTGGAAACACGGACGCCTCCAGGTGCAATAGCCGCCCGCTTGGAATCTTTTAGGTTGCTAGGTCCACCGGGTACCCGTTCTCGACTTTCGACGACGATCTGAACCACGGCGTGACTTCGTGAACTGCGTGCGTTGAATTGAGTCCCGGCTACGCGTCGCGCATTGTCACCCCGGGCAATGACTCTCAGAAGCTGTGTTGGGCTTTGAACGATTTCTTCCTTTAGCGGCGTCGCATACACCCCTCGCTTGCTATCTTCTCTGAGCTTGATTTCTTCTTGTGCACCAGCCTGTCCATTCATTCCTATTATGGGTCCAGCCAGTAGGTCGTGAATCTTTTCGTTGTAGATTTCCAAGTAGCTAACTCTGAGAAGGAACTCCCGATGCGGTGTCTCTCGGATGTAAGAGAAGATGTCGGTGATGGCCAGCGGGATAACACCTGGGTTCGTGGCCGTGCCTTGCATGGAGAATGTCTTACCAGTCCCGGTCATACCATAGGCGAATACGGTGCCGTGGTAACCCTCCATGACCCGTCGGACCAGTCGCTTAGCAGCTGCGTCATATACTCGGGCGTTATTGTCTTGGGTGTCGAACACGTTGTCTAAATTATCTCATGTCAGCCGCAATTCCTTCTTCATGCGAGAAGCTGTGGAACAATACCATAAAAGAACTCTCCGCCTTCTCGGCCTTTATATGCGAGCAGGGCCCGCTTGTTGTTGATCTCCCACTCTACCTCTTGTTTGCTATCTTTGGCTCCAATATCTGGCCGTACACGCACACTGACAACGACATTGCCCTTTCCATCTTTTGATATTGAATTTCTATCCCCCGCCGCGTTGTCCGATCGACCTCTGCTTTCGTCGTCTCCGATGTCCTCGATCGTGGTTGCGCTCGTAGCATAGGAGCCTTGTGCGGATGAAGTCCTGCTTTGCGGGGGTGAGGGCAGGCTAAGATGGCCAGTATTGGCAACTGACACTGACTCTCCACTACCATTGAGGAAGCTCGGGGGTGCCAATGGCGACTTGGCCAATAGACCACGGCCTCCAACGTTGGAAACTCTGGGCGCGGGTTTCTTGATGCTGCCTCGCCTGGAGGGCGTAGCAGACTTGGATCCCGCTGACAGCCTCTGATCCAGCGTGTCGCCACTGGGAGTCGAGCTCGCCGACAATGGACTAGGCGGGTGACTTGGAGTTCGTCCACCGTGTTTTGGCGGCTGTGGGAACGCGCCGATACTGACTGTCTTCCGCAGTGTCCGCCCCGGTGGTAGAGGGCCAGCCGGCGCGTCGGTCGTGGTCAATGTCGGAAGAGAGGTGACGGAGTTGGCATAGCCCTTTGGTGACGGTCGAAGAGACAATGCGGAAGACGAGACGGCGCGCGCGGCCGTGGCTGGGGAAGGAAGCAATGAAGAAGAACTCCGCGTCGTGGGGCCGATGTTGGAGACGCGCGACTTCTTGGGTACTGGTAGTGACGGTAGAGGGCCAGTCGGAGGGGCAATCGATGGGCGCGCCACCGCCGGGCGCGGGAGTGTGGCCATGGTGCGATGTCTGTGGCGACCGATGGGCAGCGTATGCTATAGCTGTTGGCGGTCTGAAGAGGGCAGCAGTCTCAAACCCTTATTGTGCGGATCCGCGTCGCCGATGCATTCATATCCTCGCGGGCTGCTGGACCTGGCCGACTGTGAGCAGCGATCAGAGAAGCGGTCCAGAGAGGAGGTCTGGCTGCGGGCCGGGCTGGTTGTTCCAGAGATGTGTGATGCGTTGTCCGCGGTTGTGTACGTCGGACGCAGTGGGCCTTGAAGGCGCGCGTTTTCCGGGTGCGTGCAGCAGACGCTGTGGGGATTCTCGCAGATGTGAGCTCGAGTCGACGTGGCGGGTCGCGTGCGGGCGCGAGGGCAGAACCGTGGGAGCGAGTGTACAGAGGGCGGCCGTGCGATGTGCAGCGAGAGTGCTGGCGAGCGGAGCTTTCAGGGTCTCTGGGGGGCCAGAAATGAAGGAAAGAGGCCGGGAGCTCGGGGATCCCAGGTCGCAGGTCGCAGGGGGTGGGAAGCAATCCGTGCTGCTCGATAAACGAATGGACGGGGGCGCGCAGTCTGTGAGGAGCGAACTGTGGAGTCAAGTCGGGCTGCGAGGTGGTCAAACCCGCAAAGAAGAGCTCCCACGCCGCTAGTGCCCCTATTCACCATGTCGCGGGGTTCAAGTGCGCAACTGCCTCGAGCCCTCGACTGCATGCAGTAAAGTCTCGTCTGGCTCTTGGGTTTCTGAAGGAGTGCTCGGGCTTCCGCCGTGCAGGTGTAGCCTGCAGCGCGCAGATCGCTGCGCCCAATCAAGCGGATATCAAAAAAAAGGGGAGTCCGAGAACTGCCCGAAGCAGACAGCTAATTACTCTGTTTCCTGCAATATGTGTTCATGTATTCCGCGTAGTTTGTGTATTTCCTGCCGCGCCGGGACAGTACGTCGACTTCTGCCAGTCTCGTCAATAGTACCCACACGCAAACACACCCACGCAAACACACCCACACCCACACCCACACCCACACACGCACGCTCCACTCGCGTTGGACCAACAGCCCTTTGGCTCGTTATTCCCCGATGTCTGGCAAGGATGGCGGCACGCGTAATTCCATGGCGCAATTTGACATTGGAGGGTGCTCCACGCCGTTTCCCACCCCTTGGCGTGAATGCACTCGTCTCCATCCATTGGCCCCTGCAAAGCGCCCCTCATCTCTGCCACACTCCCGTGACGACCCCACGTGCATTTGGAATGGAAAGCCCATCTCTGCCGGTCAAGAAGCTTCATCGACGTTTCTCGTGCCTTCCCCCAGATTTCGCTGCAGGCAACACCTGGATCTCTTTGGCGATAGGCTGCGGCCACATATTGCAACGCCTGCACATCACGCAACACGCACTCCGGATAAAAGCCGCGATAACGTCTACCTGTGCCCATGCCGCGTCTCTCTCGCCAAAGTATAGCACCCGACAACTAACTCTAGGTTGTGACTGATCTCAGCCAGCCCGTTTCCCATGCCATTTCTGTTGACGCCCAGCCAGACCGTGAAGCCAATTTAGCAAGTGGTAGATCACATTCATTTCCTCTTCCTTTGTCCTATAGCATCTACCAGAACGTGTACCTCATTACTTCGTGCTCATACTCTCTCGCTCTCCTGTGTGCCGTCCTCGGGCCATTTTCTTAACGGATTCGGCTCATAGTTTCCGTCGACCTGGGTGCTAGTTACGCATGAGAAACCTTTCTCAAAGCGGTGACAGCTGCGTCGTACAACTTCCTTTTTTTGGCCTCGAAGCGAGTCAAGACATCCTTCCGGCTCAGAGAGTGCCCCAGCCAAAGAAACTCTTGCCCATCCATTGCACCACCATCCATTGGATTCCCCAAAGACCAAGGTCAATGGCCACCTCGACAGCTCCACAGAGAGCTACGCGAGACAGCAAGAGGCCAACACTTCGCAGACTCCAGTCGTGCACACTAGGCAGGGGGGCGAGTACATGGCGCAAAGCGATATGGCCTGGGTTACTAGCCACAAAGTGGCCGGCAACCAGACGGAGCGTTACAAGTCTCAGTGGCATCGTAGCCCATCCGACTATCTGGGACTTGAAAATCGCCCCTATCATCTGAGAAGGCTCTGTAGAAAGCTGTGTGACACGGTGATATGTTTGTGTTTCTGCATTACCGACTGGAATTGGGGATGCAATGTTACGTTGATTCGGGCTTCCCGGAGTAGTGCCAGAGATGTCGGCATGAGTGGCGAGGACGTGGGGTGGCAGTCGGACCTCCATCTCTACAATGCCTTCTCTAGACGTAATCCGAATTCTTGGATCGCTGTCATCTTGGCTTGCTTCAGAGGCCGTAGGAGATGGTGGAGTAGGTAGGGACACTACTTCGCCAGATAAATTAAATGGCACAATGAGACCATTCACATCAGAGGAGCTAGATGGATGAGCCAATGGGAGTTGCAAACGATTGATGTTAGTAACTTGTCGCCCGCCTACTTCCAGATTTTGCGGAACCTCAACTCCAGTTGTTGGGATGGCCTGAGAGGGTTGTCCATCTGTAGCCTCTGAGGACGGGACTGTTCCCCAGCCGATGGCGACCAGTATGTTGTTGATTGTGTTTCGGATCACAGATGGCGACTTCTTTCGCGGGCCAACCATCGCGGCCGCCCGATACTTGATACCATCGTCAGGTGGCATCAGATCTGGATTATTGGGATGTATGATAGTAGTGTCGGTAGCTTCTTGGATCGCAGCGTAGATCCATTGTTCTAGGAAATGCTCCAGAACGAGAAAGACGAGTGGGGAGGTCAAAGGGGCCATAATGCCCGCTTTGAGACCAACCATGAACTTACCCATGACTGAAGTTGGAGTAGTTGCAGATACAACAGGGTACAAGAGAAATGGCTTAATTGGAGACCACTTTGAGAACGGAATGAAAGCCCTCCAATAGGGCAATTGTTTCGCTGGGAATAGCCCAAGCCGCTGAAGGTTGGCATGGTAGGCAAAGGGATAAAATGCGAGCTCAATCATCATTCGAAAACTTATAGGGTCAGTGGGTTGACAAAGGTTCATTCTCACCTCACTCACCAAAGGTTTATTTCCTTCCTCCACTTCCGTATTATAAACCTCGTCTTCTGGCTGACGCGCAAAGCAAGAAGCAGACGATCAAGAGGCCTTAGTTCGGAGGCAGCATTAAAGGATGCTTGAACACTGAAAGCGGACAGAAGCCGTGATGCAAATCCACCGTACACAAGCCTCGACCCCGAGACTTGGTATTCAGCGGCTACGATTTGCGAAAAGGGAGCAGCCTCCCGGAAGCGAAATGTCTTTACAAAAGTGAGGATCATGATGTCAAGTTGGCAACGAATCATACCAGAATGCGATCCCTGAGTGAACCAATCCACCACGAGCATGCATTTTCCGTCAACATGGACGTACGAGCTATTGCATTGCCTACGGAGTCCTCATTGTAGAGCTGCTCTAGCCGCTCTTCATAGGAGCCTGGGAGGTCTTCGGACGGCGACCGGCGCCTTTGCACTACGCCGATGGAGGACAGGACATCATTCTGTGCTTCTCTAAACCTCCGTCCATGCTCGTACGCTCGAGGGTTGATGGGGTTGCCGCGTTCATCATATAGCTGAGTGTACTTATTGATGTTGGACTCCCGAGCCGCTGGTGGAATGTCCTGCTGAGAGGGCTCGAGTTGCACGTACCCTGAGGACGGGGTGACGCTCGACTGGCTTGGTTCAAAGGCGGAACGCCCCTGCCATGTTTGTCAGTTCCAGCCAATATCGCAGGCTCAAGGCCCAAAGGAAGTGTATTACCAGCGCTATCTTGGTCAAGTAGGCTTGACGACCCATTTGCGCTTCCTAGCAATAAGCAGCACTTGTGGGCGGAGGCATGCGCGCGAGAACACGCGAATCATTCCACATGGTTTGAATTGTGGTAACGGTAGGAAGACGGAAACGCGATCCCATGAACGCGCGCTGGCCTTAATTAGCGGTGTTTCTAATCGATAAGAGGTCCAGAAAATTTACAGACGCCAAGATTTTGCATTCACACACCCACACATGGACAAGCCCACCGCCTCATAACACTACACAATGGCCCAGCGAACGGCCGTAAAAACCACATATGTGGTCGGGCGCACTCTCCAGCCCATATACTCCGGCGGCAGTGTTGCCCTGAGCGCCGACGGCCGTGTTCTTGCCGCATGCTTGGGCGAAGATGCGCTGCTCACTGACCTTACAACCGGAAGGGAGCTGGCGAGAATAGAGGGCGTAAGCTTGTGTGCCGGTTGCGACTGATACATGCGCTGACAAGCCACAGGATGGAGAAGTTATCACGGCACTCACTTGTATGAGCTTTCGACTCGACACCGTTCTCAGTTGCTAATGTGCCCAGTGACACCCTCTGCTTCCCATCTGATTGTGTGCTCACGGTCACTCTCTATGCGAATATACTCCCTCCTACCTTCCGACTCTGAAGACGACACACTTCAATTCGACCTCCTTCGCTCGCTGCGACCGCACACATCTCCGGTGGTAACATTGCATGTTGACAGTACGGGCACGCTTCTCGCTACCGGTGGAGCAGACGGTATCGTCAAGGTGTGGGACATTCGAGGTGGATATACCACGCATACATTTCATGGCCACGGCGGTGTCGTCTCCGCCCTCCACTTCTTTCAGGTCGAGGTACAGCATGAGGATGCGGCTGAAAACATCAAGAAGAGGAAGCGAAAGTCAAGACAAGAGGAGGGATCCAATGCCGATCTTGGAACTGGTGACAGCTCGGTGGAATATCGACTCGCAAGCGGTGCTGAGGACGGCAAGATCCGAGTATGGAATCTTCACAAAAAGAGCAGTGCCGTGGTTCTGGACTCACATGTCTCTGTCGTGCGGTCATTGGAGTTTTCATCCCAGCACAACATTTTGATATCCGGAAGCAGAGACAAGACGTTGATCCTATGGGATAGCCGAACATGGAAGGCCAAACGTACAATCGCTGCACTTGAAGTTATCGAAAGCGTGGGATTCGTCTGTGGAGGCCAAATCATCTTCTCTGGAGGCGAAAACGGACGAATACGACTATGGACAGCAACGACCGGGAGCGAACTGACCCCAGAGCAAGGATCTGGAAACGAAACTGATGCCATCGTGGACATTCTGCATCACACATCCCTGCCTTACCTGGTCTCAGTCCAAGCCGACCAGGTCTTGAACTTTCATTCCCTTAAAAATGTGGATCTCACTATAATGCAAGAATCTATCGATCCATTGCCCATTTTCCGACGGGTATCTGGCACCCATGACGAAGTAATTGATCTAACGTATGTTGGATCGGACAAGTCCCTTTTAGCGCTAAATACAAACTCGGAAGATATCCGGATAGTGACCCTAAAGTCTTCGGATCCAACAGATGAAGAAGATGTTATTGGAGGGAAGTACTTTGGCGCCGACGTCGCGTTTCTGAGCGGACATGAAGACATTGTCATCTGTATGGATGTGGATTGGTCCGGTCATTGGCTTGCAACAGGTGCCAAAGATAACACAGCTCGACTGTGGCGGCTAGATCCTCAGAACGACTCATTTCGGTGTTTTGCAGTTCTTACTGGCCATGCTGAGTCTCTGGGAGCTATCGCATTACCACATACACCACCTCCGGCAACATCGCCAGCCTTTGCAGACCCTCTCTCCCATCCTCCTGAATACCTTGTCACTGGGTCTCAGGACAGGACCGTAAAACGTTGGGATATCAGCAAGGACGTAAAGCGAGGACTACGTGCGAAATACACGCGCAAGGCACACGACAAGGACATCAATGCTATTGACATCGACCCCTCAGCCACGATGTTTGCTTCGGCTTCGCAAGATCGCACTGTGAAAATCTACTCCGCCGCCGAAGGGGAAGCTATAGGAGTCCTTCGGGGCCACCGCCGCGGCGTATGGACTGTGAAATTCGCTCCAAAAGATTCACAAGTCCCTGGCTCCAGTGGGAAAGGTCTGATAGCAACAGGAAGCGGAGACAAAACAATCAAAATATGGAGTCTCTCGGACTATAGTTGTCTCTTGACACTCGAAGGTCACTCCAACAGCGTTCTGAAGCTCGCTTGGATACCCTACCGGCCCATCGATACACGCGACAAACGTGGTGCACAACTAGCCTCTGCAGCGGGAGATGGCCTAGTCAAGGTCTGGGATACTGGCAGCGGCGAAGTAATGACTACATTGGACAATCACACTGACCGGGTTTGGGCACTAGCTGTGCATCCAACATCAGGCACTTTGGTGTCTGGTGGAGCTGACAGCGTAATTACCTTCTGGGACGATACAACCAGCTCAACCCTCGAAGCCGCCACTGTTGCAGAAACGGAACGTGTGGAGCTTGACCAAAAACTTCAGAACTATACGTACACAGGAAATTATCGAGAAGCGATCACACTTGCGCTTCAAATGGATCAGCCAGGACGATTATTCGCCCTGTTCAAGTCTGTTGTCGAGACAGAAGCGCCAGAGGAAGGGAGCATGTCAGGCTTAACTGCTGTCGACGATGTGCTGGCCCATCTAGGAGACGAGCAGCTTTATACGCTCCTATTACGATTAAGGGACTGGAACACGAACGTGCGGTCGGCACCAATTGCGCAAAAGATTCTCTGGACAGTAGTAAAGTCATATCCAGCATCACGCCTCGCCGGCTTGAAGCCATCGGGCAAAGTAGGAGCGAAAGGCAGCTTGAAAGATGTGCTAGATGCAATCAAGGCATACTCAGAAAGACACTATCGCCGTGTGGAGGAACTCGTGGATGAAAGTTACCTGTTGGACTTCACGTTGCAGGAGATGGATGAGGTCGCAGATGTGAAAATGATCACCAACGGCGCGTCACAGCTTAGTTTTGGCCAGGACATTGTGATGGTAGAATGAGAGTAATATACTAAACTTTAAATAGCTGAGTATAGGTTGGATACAATACTACCAGATGTTAAAAGAGGTAATCGGAGTAGTCTCAATATACCCATTTTTGTCGATCTTCATACCTAAACAGAACGATCATGAGTCCTGAACTACTCCACAGCGATTCAAATAGCACAAAATAGCTCTGGCTTAAAACTCGCCCTCCTTAATCGCAGTCATCAACAACCCCTTCTTCACAATCTCCTCCTTCAACCTTATCAATTCATCCACATCCCAATTCACCCACACAAACCTCCCATTCAAAAAGGCCGCCTGCTCCGTAGCCAACCAAACGACAAAATCCCCAGTCAGCCTCCCATCCGTAACCTGAAACTGCCCATCCATTCCAGCCTTGTCATACATCTCAGTCCTGACAGCCCCGGGATGCACAGAGAAGAACCGCGCCTCTGCGGCAGACACATCGGCGGGGAGCAGCTCCATCATGCGTGCGGCTGCAGCCTTGCTAGCTCCGTAGGCTGCGACTTTCGGAACCAAGATGGCGTAGGCGCCCATGGTGTTGATAGTTATGACTGCTGCCGGTCTGTCAAGTTGTGACTGCTGGGGCGAAGTGGAGGAGCGTTCCCGTAGCTTTACGCTGCGGCGGTGGCGGAGGAAAGCCTGCGTGAGGACGGCGGTGCCCAACACGTTTGTGGTGAACGACGTCCAGAAGTCATCGAGATCTACGTCCACGAAGTTCGCGGGCGAAGCCAAGTATCCTGCGTTGTTGATCAGGACGTCGAAGGTCTCGTTCTCTGCCAGCTTGCCGAAGAGCGACGCTACACTTTCTTTCGAGGTTATATCTATGATGGAATACGATATCTTTATGGCGGGGTATTGGGATTGTAGACTGTTTGCGGTTTCGAGAAGTCGGGCTTCGGTGCGGCCCACGAGTGTGATGCTTGAGGCGCCTGCTGAGGCGAATGCTGAGGCAACGAAGATGCCAATTCCAGAGCCGCCGCCGCTGATGAGAATGGATTTGCCATGGATTTCGTTGCGGAAGTTGGAGGGGGAGAGGGCGGAGTAGGGTGAGTATCGAGAGGCAGGTATGAGGTAGGATGTCATTTTAGAAAAGGATGATATGCTGCGGAGGGTTGTTGGTTAAGGTACTGGTGTGATAGAAGATGTGAGTATATAAGGGCTCTGACTTTAGCCAGTTGATCGAAGCGAGGCAAAGAACTACGAATGTTTAGAAAGAAGTGCGTATATGAGAACAATGCGGGATTTGGGAGACTCCGAGACTTATCAATCAAGGAAACTACAAACGTTTGTTACGTAGATAAAAAGCCGCGCAATAATTAAATTGTGCCGGGGGTATATAGTAATACATTAGTGGAAAGCGCTGACTGTCATGGGTAGTGCTGCCAGTCATGTCATGTCGGGTTGGCCAAGGGGATCCGTACATCCTGACTATAGCACGTCCCCTATTGGCAGAGAGGTGCTTATGAGGATTACGACCTAGCTTAGGAATCTATAAGGAGTTTTTGAGGAGAGGTTGTGAAGCTGACTCCAAACATGCCACACGCTATGCAGGAGGTATGCAGCGACACGTCAGAGCTTGTATATGGAACCAGTACGCTAGTACACATGCGTAAACATAGGAAGATGCTGTAAATGACAAGGGTTATGTGGTTGAACTACGAAGCCGACATGAAGAGTAGATGATGCGTGAAGATAGAAAGAGAAAAGGACCTAGTGTAGTGGAAGAGGAAGCATTGCACGGTAACGACATTTACAACAATTTCAACCCTAGTTTACATTCATACTATATCTAGCACCTACCTCCTCTCGAACCCTCCTCTTCCCTCTCTCTACATCTAATTTTTCCCCACTAGCCCTCTGCCCTATCCGTACCACTCACAACAAAATATTATAGCTTTCTACCTTATCGTTCTTCCCGGAGTACTTCGACAAGTCCTTAATATGCGTCTCGGTATTAGTGTCCCATATGATATTCCCTTTGCAGTCCTTGGCATCGAACAAAATAACCTCTTTAGCCAGCGATCCGGGGTACCAGTGGAACGACGAGACGACATTTGTTTTGCCTGCAGCGAGGTTCTTGCAGGGCTGGGTTAGGGTACCGGAACGGTCTTCGATCTCGGTGACGTAGTCCTTTGCGGCGTAGAGTTGGAGACGCCATGCTGAGGCGAGGGGGAGGGCGGCCAGGAGGAGAGTAGGAAGATGCATGTTGGTGACTGGATCTTAGAGCTAGGTGGATATTGGTGGACTTTGTGTGGTCTTAGGTGGATCAATGAGTATATTGAACTGTGAAGAGGGACAAGTGGAAGGAACTTACATTGCCGGTAGCAATGAAAGCGGCAGAGCTCTACTTTAATATATCCTCTTTGAGTGTTTCTGGATCTGAGAACTGCGGTTTGCGATGAAAAGAGAACGATAGATGGGAATGTGCCATTCTTATACACGAGCAACCACGACAAATTCTATAAAAACATGGAAAAAGGTGAAAGTCTAGACCATGTCGTTCAATTCGCATTCCGTCGGAGCACAGGGACATCGTGAAATCCCAAATTTTGGCCGGGGTGCCATGTTCATATTATCTCGTATTCTTGCTATTGTAACCATCGTCGCCTTCCTAATTGTTGCACAGTGTAGAGGATATATATTAAGCCAAGAGGGTCTAATGAGCTGAAATCCTCGTACATTCAAATTATGCCTAGTTTGGCAACAAGGCCGCTACCAAACCCGAGAAATGCGACACTCGAGGCTGATGAGCATTCGATTACGAAATATTAAAGCAATTGCACCAACAACATATGGCCTTAGTAGGCTACGAATGCTAAGTAGTTCAGTTAGATGGTTCCTCACCTCATCTTTCGTAAATGCACATGCGGAGAACTTCCCAAAATCAGACGATTTATGCCGGTTCTAGGACCCCCAAATCCTAAGCCAAGTTCCCCTTACTTCTCCTCACTCACACATCTCGTAATCTCGACCCCATCCTATCCGCAAGTTAGCATCCAATACCATACCAAACAACAAACAGTATAGCACGCTTACCGGTACGCCCGTCGGCTCAAAGCTATTGACCAATCTACTCTCATACACCAAATTCGGATTCCCTTTACTCTGACTGAACCTCGCCTCCCCAAATCTCTTCTCATACATCTTGACATTCTTTTCCGGAATCCCCTTTGCCTTCCCTCCCCCCTCTCCCTTCTCTCCCGCCTTCGCCCTCTTCTCCTGCACACTACTTCTCACATACTCCAAGTACGGCGGATTGCCCGGCTTAATCACGTTATCTGCCGCGAGAACGGAACCAATAGTGACAAGCCCCAGCTCCTCGCAAAGTTTGAGGTCGGTTGTGTAGGCGGGCTTGTAATGGTCAAGGAACATCAGATCGATTTTCGTGAGCGATCCCGAGGCGTGCAGACGGTGTAGGGATTCGTCCGAGGAGCCGACGACTACTTTGACGGTTGAGGAGAGCCCGGCGAGGTCTACGAGTGAGGTGATTACGGCGGCGAACTCGGGGTTGCGCTCGAGAGAGTAGTAGATGGCCGAGGGCCCGCTGGAGGCGAGAAGGGCGTGCCCGAAGAGGAGGCACGAGTAGCCTACGTAGCCGCCGAGTTCGACCTAAACCCCCAAGTTAGTTAGTATAACCTGGTTGGTGTATGAGGTAGAGAGTCGGCAGGTATACCATGGTCTGTGGTTTCACTTCCGCAATTAGATCTGTGACAATCCGTCCTTTGTCCTCGCCCACATTCATGAGATATTTCTTCGTTCGTCCATATTCATCAATAGCTGCGAGGACGTTCTTGGGCGAGCCACGGATACGGTCGAGGTCAGGATGCGAGTATATGAAGTGTAAGAGCTCGATTTCGCGACCGTCGTCAAAGAAGGCGGTTTCTTGTTCCTGCGGGGCGTAGGCTTTGGATTTGTCGAAGTTGGCCATTTTGGGGATGGGACGTTTTTGAAAGTGGGGATCTTGAACGCGTCTTCATCAACATAAGAGCAAAGAATGAGTAAGAAGTGTAAGAATTTAGTCTTTCGGAAAATGAATCAATAAGAAGTGGACCCTAGTCTCTCTTTCCATGATCGTATGTGAAAGTCAAATTGAAAGAAGATGTTTACAGAAATGACAGAGCGCCATGAATCAAAGTAGTTCTTAAGGCCAATTACTTTGCTAGGCTAGCCAGCCCCTTTCAACGCCGATGGCCAATAATTCATCTTCGCCTCTCTTGTTCTCATGAAGCAGTGAGGAGAAGTAGTTGCTAACCTAGTACGAGCGTGACGTATCTTGGACAGATAAGAAGATGCGATTCCACATATATCGAGGCTTCCACGATAGAAAGAAACTGAAATTTAAGAATAGAGAGTACGAAAGAACGCTGGGGATGACTTCCTTTATTTAATATATAACCAGTAGCACAGGGGTACACTTTCACCCGATGAAGAATTGCAAGAGGATTGCGGAGTAACTTACCCCGCAGGGAAGTTTGTGGCCCTGTTTTCCACCATGACTTGCATGTTGATCGAGACACTAACGTTAACTGAGTAGATCGTATGAATAAACATGGCCAGTCACGATGCTTGTCAAAAAGGGGGAATTGTTCACGATGCTAGATGATAGATGTCAGGGTCCGCGAGACAGACGGTGGATTCTAGCCGGAGGTTAGTAGTATCAATCTGCCCCTACGCTGCCTTGTTATATTTGTGAGAGAAGGTTATACGCCGGAGTGAGCATGGTAGTAGAGTGAGAGTTCGTGTGGTTATTCAGGTTCTCTCAACGGCATTGCCGACATTGAAATTAGCGGCTACGTGAGGTACGCAAATGTCTCTCGATGATAGTGTGAACTGCTGGAAACGATATATGCAATTGAGGAGACAGGAACAAGAAACGATGAGCTGGTTCAGCAGCAACATTCGTATAGGTTGCTGGATATGTTGTGGCGCACACATTATAGGCAATTCACAAACCCCTTCAGATACCTGAAACAAGCCCAGCAAAATTCTCCACTGGCTATCAAGTCCCAGGATGAAGGGCTATAGCTGATAGCAACACCCAAGAACCCGCGGTCCATCCACGTACGAGCATAACACTCGTGCAAAGGTCGCACTCCGCAAAGTCTCGCGTTGTTGTAGTAGGTATGTACTCCATAATTTCGACACCACTGCCCCATCGCCACCAGTAAAGGTGACCCACGAGACAATAGTTTCCTAACAGGAGCTGGTTATTCTCCGGAGCCACGCCACCGTAGTGGCTGGCAACCAAAGGCAACGATAATGCTAATGGTCGTGGCTGGCTCCGTTACTTTTTGATGAAGAAGAAAAGTCGGAGGGCGAGGGCCGCGCGAAGATTTTATGGCGCGCCGGTGCCAAGACGCTTGGCTGCAAAGGGTTAGAGTGGCGATCGGCACGACGTTCGAAATCAACGCCAGCCCGCGGCCCTGGAGACTTGAGAAGAGGCTCTGGGCAGAAAAAAGGAATCACAGCACCATGATCATCATGGTCACGGATGGAAACAATAAGCTGACTCATTCCATTTGGTCACAAGCCTGCGTCATGCAGAAGGACGAGCTTGCCATCCATCTGAATCTATTGCTTCCTAAAACAGTCCCAATATCATATTCTGGTGTCCCATTTTGAAGGAGCCAGGTGGGTCATCTCGTTGAATTTATTGTACACTTGTCGCCAAGTCACCAAACCCCAATGTGCCCACCCTGCCTCACGGCACCACAACCTTTTCGTCGTCGACATATTCCTGCTCCCGAATCCCATCCTTCGTTATCACCTTGACCAAGACGCCCTTGAAGTCAATCGGAAGGCGCCGCTTCAACTCCTGGGTGCACATGCGTAGGATCTTCATGCCCTGGTCGAAGTCAATGTCAGGATGGTGGTGCTTGTCCAGTATAGAGAGGCAGTAATATCTGAAGAGAGGGTTAGCTTGGTCTATATGGCCGCGGCGGGGTTGTCATAGCAGGAGGAACATACTGAGCGTATCCATGTGCAGCGTATGGTAGGGGAGCCAAGCTCGCCAGGTAGTCGATCCAGTATAACGAAGGCTTGTCCGCAATGATGTCGTAGCCTCCAAGCAGCAGATTCACCGTGTACGGCTTCCTCGATCGCAGCGCCCGGGCAAGCTCTCCTCGAACGAAGTTTGCAGTGGCAGCGGGCGACAGCTCCATGTTGTTGCGCATCGAGTATAGCTGGATGTTGGCTTGGATGTATTCGGCGAATTGCACTGAGACCGCGGTCAGATATGATGACCCAGGAACAAGCTCTACAGCGAGAGGATTCAGATATATTCCATACCAGTATCACCGGCTTCCCCCGAGAATGCCATCAACGAGTGCGGGTTGAGGTTTCGTGTCTTGTCGTCAGCGGCCTTGAGAACCGTGGCACCCCGCATGGCGGCTTTCGACGCAGCGATGATGGTGAAATCCTTGCCAGTTATGCCGAGGAGGACCTCCCTATGGTGGAATTAGGATCATGTTCTTGAGGCAGCGTGGGAGCTCTTACATGGTGAATGTAGCTCGAGGTGGTGGTGGGGTTTAGCAACAAAGTCCTTTGGCGGATGGAGGCTGCTCGTTCGGGGGGAAGAACTCGGGGAGGGTTAAGGTAGCTTGAGAGTCTAGAGACGAGCAGAGAAGGTCGTGTGGGAGGAGCTTCGTCAACGTCGTGTTTGGAGCTCGACAGGCACTCACCGACCGCGACGCATGGCCCGAGCTCCAAGGACTTGGCGTGTTTGCAGCATTTGGCATCTCATTGTGCCAGCCAATGACAGGCGACCAGCCGGGTTTGGCCGGCGGGAGCATTCCAGCCAATCAAGCGCCGCCCGTCTAACATTTCCATGAAAGCGCGCCACGAATGAAAGCATTCGGCGATGGTGCAGTTGATGTAAACAGCTGAGTCAAGTCCAAGTCGTGCTGCAAGCTTGTGCAAGACACCAATTGACCAATTTCCTACATTCTCCGTGGCCGGGGAGGACCTGGCTGCGCCGAACAGCTCTGCATCATCGAGCGACCCCACCAAAGCCCC
This sequence comes from Melanomma pulvis-pyrius CBS 109.77, assembly GCA_010093585.1. Lineage (NCBI taxonomy): Eukaryota > Fungi > Ascomycota > Dothideomycetes > Pleosporales > Melanommataceae > Melanomma > Melanomma pulvis-pyrius. Next base: position 25,399 of record MU002221.1, read on the forward strand.
TCAACAACCATTTTCATTTCTCCAACGGACACACCACCGCTCCACCTTGCTTTTTCCCACCCAGCCTGACCATCAAATTCTGCACGTAAGTCAAACAGTCTTCTAATTGCCTCGTCCGCGGCCGATTCCGGCGTCCCGTATCCCGCACTCGACCCCCATTCGTAGCCCTGCCAACGCAGGCCAGACTGTCCGGGTGCGCTGCTGAGGCGCGCGGGCTTATCATTCTGCTTTTTCCTGTGACTGCAACATCTCACCCGGTGCTTGACATCACTAAACCGCATCTATATATCCCCTTCGTCTCCCCAGGCTTACTTCCCTTCCAATTGCCTAGCTCAGAGCTCTTTTCCGCTGACACCACCACCCAAAGTCACCATGCCCATTACCAAGATCCACGCTCGTTCCGTCTACGACTCTCGGGGAAACCCAACGGTCGAGGTCGACATTGTCACCGAGACTGGCCTTCACCGTGCCATCGTTCCCTCTGGAGCCTCCACAGGTGCATCCACCCGATCCGCAGACCAGGACTGAACGATCACCATTCCACTAACACGTTCCATAGGTTCCCACGAGGCCTGCGAGCTCCGCGATGGCGACAAGACGAAGTGGGGCGGCAAAGGTATGGATCCAGACCATCTTTGGTCGGACGACGATGCTGACATTCGTGTAACCCAGGTGTCACCAAGGCTGTAGCCAACGTCAACGATGTCATTGCCCCCGCAGTCATCGATGCGAAGCTCGACGTCAAGGACCAGTCAGCTGTGGACGCCTTCCTGAACAAGCTCGATGGAACGGAGAACAAGACCAAGCTCGGTGCCAACGCCATCCTCGGTGTTAGCATGGCTGTTGCGAAGGCTGCGGCCGCCGAGAAGGTACGGACACATTGAGCCTATATCCTCAGGACAAGGCACTGACAGACGATAGGGCGTCCCACTTTACGCTCACATCTCGGACCTCGCTGGAACTAAGAAGCCATATGTCCTTCCCGTGCCATTCCAGAACGTTCTGAACGGTGGTTCTCACGCTGGTGGCCGTCTAGCTTTCCAGGAGTTCATGATCGTTCCTTGGTAGGCTCTGGTGCTTCCCTCTCCATCATACCGGGCTAATGGATCACAGTGATGCCCCTACCTTCACCGAGGCTATGCGTCAGGGAGCCGAGGTCTACCAGAAGCTGAAGTCCCTTGCCAAGAAGCGGTACGGCCAGTCCGCAGGAAACGTCGGCGACGAGGGAGGTGTTGCTCCGGATATCCAGACGCCTGAGGAGGCTCTTGATCTGATCACGGACGCTATTGAGGAGGCCGGATACACCGGCCAGATCAAGATCGCCATGGACGTTGCGTCCAGCGAGTTCTACAACACCGAGGCGAAGAAGTACGACCTCGACTTCAAGAACCCGGAGAGCGACAAGTCCAAGTGGCTCACCTACGAGCAACTCGCCGATCTGTACAAGTCCCTGGCGGAGAAGTACCCCATCGTCAGCATCGAGGACCCCTTCGGCGAGGACGACTGGGAGGCGTGGAGCTACTTCTACAAGACATCCGATTTCCAGATCGTTGGGTAAGTTGCCCATGTACGGATTTTGAACTCTGGCTGACGGTGGAATATAGTGATGACTTGACGGTCACCAACCCAGCTTTCATCAAGAAGGCCATCGAGCTGAAGTCCTGCAACGCCCTTCTCCTGAAAGTCAACCAGATCGGCACCATCACCGAGGCTATCCAGGCTGCGAAGGATGCCTTCGCCGCTGGCTGGGGAGTCATGGTCTCGCACAGATCTGGTGAGACCGAAGATGTCACCATTGCTGACATTGTCGTCGGCCTACGCGCAGGACAGATCAAGACGGGAGCACCTGCTCGCTCCGAGCGCTTGGCAAAGCTCAACCAGATTCTCCGCATCGAGGAGGAGCTCGGCGACAATGCCATCTACGCTGGAAAGAACTTCCGGACCGCCGTCAACCTATAAAGGATGCTCTGTTGGGCTACGCTATAACGACAGCATCCTCAAGGCTTCAGACTGAAAATGTGCGTAAAGTCATGATAAAATGAAATAGATACAACCAAGATTGAAATGAAATCAATTTCTACACCATGTTTGTGAAATACGGCTTGTTATTGTCGTCTCGGAGAGGGGAATTCAAGCCAGCCCAAAGCGGGAATTTTGTCCACGTGATGTGAATCAATATCAGATTTCGGGCCGGAGCTCACCTCCGTTTTAATGGCAAGTGCTCAGTAACGACTACAGTAAAGAAGGGCACGCTATGCATTCCTATGCCAGAGTACATCCGCCGAGACCTATGTCTTGCACCTTCAATTAATACGAATTCCTTTCATGTGGATCATAACACTGCACAGCTACGGGAAGGTAATGTTCAGCTTCTCCATAAGCAAAGCCCACCTCGTTTTTGCAAAGCAACGAAGAGTCGCGTCGTCTTATGGACTGTTGATCTGCAGGCTCGAAATCAAGCTCGATTTATCGAGAAGAACTCGGTGTCTTATTTCCTCTTCGATGGCGAGTGCTTTCAGCGGCACTTGAGCCTGGTAGCACATGCTTCTCTCTCCATGCATCCACGACTCGTCCATTTCGAAAGATGTCTCTGGTTTGTTTTCCTTGCAACGAGTGTTGACACCCGCATCTGCCTCCTTTTTGCCCCATCCACCATTCCGCACATCCCAAGTATGACGCCTGTCTCAGCCGGGGGGGGGAATTGTCTATATAGAGCCCTCCCAAGCAGTCGAGCTCCCCCCTTCCCACATCGATTGCTTCCAAGCTCTCCGCACTATTACGCAACTACCTTTGCCTCTCCCCCAAAAACTTCCTCTTGTCCACCTCCCCAATCCTCATCCCAAACCAGAGACCCCCGACGGCAAAGATGCTAAAGTCGAATTACCTCCTCCCCCTCCTCGTCGCCCCCCACATCTTCAGCATAGCAGCCTCGCACCTCCAAGCCCTCGCTCCCCGCAACGCCCTCGACGCGACGTGCTCCAGCGCGGCGCCCACGACGGCGATAAGCGGGACGACAACCGTGACAGTGACCCAATCGACAACAGTCACAATCTGTCCCGAGCTCGAGGAAGGCCCCCTAAACACAACGCCTGCTCCTATCCCGACCTCGACCTCGACCTCGACCACCCCGCCCCCCGACGCAACCCCAGACGCAACCCCAGACGCACCC
>MU002222.1:0-28538 GCA_010093585.1 Melanomma pulvis-pyrius CBS 109.77
CTTAACCCTCATTTAGCCCATTTCTCCTGCCAGCGTCGCCCGTCTCCCGCTTGCACCCACCCGAGCATTGTCCGTCCCACCCGCGCCGCTTGCAAGGAATGTTAGGAATCGTCGCGCGACTCTACGTTCATCGGTTCGCCTGCCTCTGACACACTCGTCGGGATGGAGGAAAATCTCGACATTCCCGATGAGTCGATGCGACACATCGAGGCCCTGCTGAGCAGGCATCCTCCGCAGATGATCCAGAGGATGTTCGCTCAGGCGCTCGATTCCCGTCGGTGACCCGTCTCCATCCTCTGTACTTGGGCTCACGTTTTTTAGGGCGCAACTCGGTCGCATCCTCCTTCGCCTCGTCCTTCACATCCTCGACCGGCTCCTCGTTTCGCTCTCGCCTCTCCGTAGCCTCCACCTTCTCCACCTCGACCGGTTTCTCCACCACCTCGACAGGCAGCAGCGAAATGGCCCCATCAATCGCATCCTCGAGTTCGTCGCGGTCCAGGGTGCGGCGGCCAGAACCTCGCTCCTATCCGTCAGGCCTCGACCCGACGCGTCCCGTTCCCGCCTCGCACACGCCAGCCTCGGACATCAGCAGCCCCTTGGAGCCCAAGCAGGAGCCGGGCTTCACTCCGACCGACGAGAGCATGAGCATTGCCTCGCCGGGCGTCTTTGCGAATGGAAACGGCCAGAGCCAGACGGGGGAGTCGTACATGTTCTGCACATATTGCGCCGAGTTGAAGACGCTGAAGACGTTCAAGGCCAAGTCGGATTGGAAGAAGCACGAGATGAGAATGCATGAGACGGGAGAGGACTGGCCGTGTATCGTCATCGGCTGCAACCGTATCTTCGACCGCCAGAAGGATTTCGTCAAGCATCATCAGCGATATCACTCGGGACGACCACTGCCTTCACTCACAGACATAGGGATACAGCTGCTGCCCCGAAGGGTTTTTGGCTGCGGGTTCGACAAGTGCAAAGAAGTCAGCATCGGATGGGACGAGCGATGCGACCACGTTGCGAAGCACATGAAGAACGGATCATCCTTTGAGACGTGGAAGTATTCCAACGTCATACGCAACCTCATACGCCAAGAGGCTCTCCACGATACGTGGAAGGATCTGGTCGCTTGTCTGGACGAGCGGCTCCGCGAGAGTCGATCGCAAATAAGCTGGTGCCCTGACAACACAAGAACGCTTCGGCAAAAGCTGCAGTGCTGCGATCTCAGGCCCAGTCGGGAGGAGGTGCTCATCACCGCCTTGAGTCTTCGATCCGATGTAAACCTCGATTCCTCGTACCAGGAGCACCCACCTGGCTTCATCACACCAAGCAGAGACTCTGTTCCCAATGTAACGCGGGAGCAGCGCATGCACATTCTCATTGGGAACCCCAATGCTTCCCTATCACAGACCCGGCTGGCTGCCATAAATGCCGCCCTACTTCAGGCATGCAACGCAATGCCCAACGTCCCCGATTTCGATTGTGGTGCCTCGCCTTTCATCGAAGACCCTCCCACAGTCGACACGAACGGCCGCCGCATAAGCTACATGGATATCGATCCTGGCGAGTTTCTAGATATGGCGCAGCCGGAGATTCCATCGATTCACCATGATTTAGAGCCACATCCCGTCATTGAAGGTGAACAGTCACATAACCCCGACTTCATCGACCCAGGAAAGCCCTCCAATCCCCTGGGATGGTGTTACCCAAACTACTTCGATGCCGCGCCGACATTCGAAGAGTCGCCCTACTACGACCGTCCCTCGTTCGGGCAGATGTTCTCCAAGCCCTTGCACAAGATCGGAAGCAAACTGAGCTCGAGACACCAAACTCCCCATCCGCATTCCCGCGCCTCATCGCAGGCCGACCCTCAAGATCTGGGCTCGGATTTCTCCATCCCCACCTCGCATCCTCCGCATCCGCCACATCCTCCCATGCAAGCAATGACCATGCGGCACCCGAATCCGCCTCCCCACCAGCACCCCAATCATCACCAGTTTCGCAACCCCGACCATCCGCACGATCAACTGCATCTATTCACGCCCCATGGTTAATGGACTCGTCTACTTTGCATCAACATCATTCACGGTTTGGGAAGCAGCTTTGCATATAGACGGACGGATTTGGTTCCTTTTGATACCCCGTGCTTTTAGCACCTTGTTAGATTCTTGTACGATATGACCGATATTCTCTGCATGTTACGTATAAAGCCTACTGCAGGCAACAGCATATACCTATTTTTTACCTTTACCCCTCTCGCCACAGCTTGCAAGCCTCACGCCATGTGTTGACCATTTCCCTCGTGCCTTTGGCCCTTTCGTCTCTTGTTCTCTCGGCGTGCCCGGCCATCCCGGCCTGCTAAGCCGGATGCCAATGCCCACGCAGCTCGTCCAGGCGTGCGCCCAGCCATCCAGCCAAGTGGCGTCATTTGGCACCAAAGTCCGTGCTTAAATAAACGCCTCATTTCCACGACTCTGCATCCCTACTTGAACCGCTCTTGCACTTGCCTCATCTGTCCGCTGCCCCATATGGACTTTTTCTTTCTTTAGATTATTATCGCTGTCCAGATGCGAGCGCGTGGTTGCTGGACTAATTAGTAAACGGGAAGCTACTCATTTAGGGTGGGCTCCAATTCCCATCTGTGTAAAGGACAGGGATTAAGGGCCGATTGGATGAAGTCGGTTTTAAACGAGGTGAGGTTCGTCTCTTGGTCGGGTCGCTTCGAGATGACTGATTGCGCTCAAGCATCGCCGGTTGGTCTGTTGGTTGGAGATGCGCATACCGAGGGAGTTTGAGTTTTGGGGCTGGCGATGGGAACCATGTCAGAGGGTGTGGTACAGCAGTATGCAGTTATCGATGTACCATGGCGCGGTATCTATTGACTGCAGACATTTGACATGAATTCTGCCTACATTTAATTAGTGCCCACGTGGATTGATCAATAGAAAACTCTGGTATGTAATGTATTGTATGACGTGACGAGGGTTGACACGATGGTTCGACCGCCTTTTCTCACACCGAACTTGCATCTACCCGTCCGTGCTTGAGGGGTGTATACCCTCTATCCTTTCTTACGCAACAGCAGCACGCCGAGTCCAGTTCGGTTCGGTTCGGTTCAGTCACAGAGCAGAACATTGGGGCTTGTCTTTTGACCAGTCACGCAAGACCGACCGACCAACCAACCAACCAGCCAACTGACACTTGTCTAGACGCCTACTCGACGTACGTACTTGTACATAGCAGCCGTGTCATACAACATACTGTGTAAGACGGAACGTCGAAGAAGCGGGCCTTGCGATTCCGAAAAGTTGCTCCTCGATGCGAAGAAGTGTCGTTTTTAGCCCTTTTTCTTTTTCATTTTCCTTTTTTTCTTTTCTTCTCCTTGGTAGCCAGCCCTCTCTGTTTTTATGGTGTTTGGGCGTTACATGCATACATACATTGCCCATGAAAGCGATTTATCTGATCCCAACTAATTCGAGGGTTTCTCTTCTCGTTGGGCGCCTCGTCGATTGAAAAGAGAGAGAATTTCTTTCCTCCGGTTTTTTCTCTCTCCAAAAGCCATAGTGGCGTAGTATTACTCGATTGGATTTTTACGACTCGCCGCCCAGCTGAGTTTATCTGGGGCTATCTACATATCTATCCCCCCCCTGGTCGGTGATGCACTTGCATGGCCAAGGCATTGCATTATGGGGGGTTGAAGTTTGATGATGTTGCTTGCATGACACGAGGGTTGGTTTGATGATGGCAATCTTAACGCTATATGTACTACGCGTTCAAGCATTACACGAGGATTAATTTAATGATAGCAATCTTAAATCTATATGTTACTACTACACGTCCAAGCATTACATTACAGGGATTGAACTTGGTTGCGAACACAAGAGAAGTAAACAAGTAAGAAATACCCTATTGGCTAGTCCGCCAACGTGGTTGGATTGGCAGACTCACCGCCCGTGGATCCATCCCAGCGGTGATGATCCTCCTTGCCGGGAGAAAACTCGTCGTCTCTTGGGGTTCTATTTCCCTCCTTGTGAAGAACCGTTCGATACGTCGGAGGAAAGAACCCGAGCGAATTTTCTCCATGGAGAAAGGACTACATACAGGTCTATGGTAATCTTTCACTGTCAAAGTCATCTTCTTCCTTATTGCTGCTCCCCCTTCTCCCCTACAAATCTCTCTGCTTCTTCCTTATTGCTACACCCCCTTCTCCCCCTACAAATCTCTCTGCTTCTTCTTTGGCGCCTCAATTCCGCCTTCTGCCACCCTCTTCCTCTTGTTGTTGTTCGGCCTTGCCCCCTCGTCCCGCCTACTGGGCCGATATTCCTCCTCGTCGGGCCAATATACCTCCTGTCCAGCGAGGCTCTCCAAGTCTCCCGATTCATAACGCGTGCAGAGCCAATACCTCCCCACGCTGGTAATCCCATTCTGCGCATCTCGCGGCAACTCGCGATCCACGTGGCGCCACGTGTCGATGTCCGCGTCCGACATGGCCTTGAATGTCTGGAAGTGCCATTGCTGGAGGAACCCTCTGACTCGCGATCCAGCTGCATCGTCTATGTATTCGCGGTAGTTTGGCGGGAGCTTTCTGGCCCAGGCTCTGAGCTCGTCGTCTGTGGCGACCAGGAATTTGTGTGTCGTCTTGCGCTCGTAGTGCGCCATCATCCGGCGTTTATCTTCCATGAAAGCCCGCGGTTCTTCCGAGGGCCGCTGTTCCTCGGTGCTGAAGACTGCGGCGTCCTTCTTCCAGATCGACATGTTCTCTTCTGATTCGTATTTGAAGGATTTCTTGAACTTTAGGTGGAGGAGAGCTCGCCTCGTGATCTCATGTGGCTTGTCCTGGTCGGTCCATAGCTCTGGGCTCGCATCTTCCCATAACTTCAACTGGTCCGCCTCCAGAGTGGCGAAGTTGGGTACGTTGCTCTTGCTGTAGCCCTTGGGGTACCCTCGTTTCTTCAGCTCCTTCCTGTACTCCGTTAGAGTTATCGTGGCTAGATGAATATTTGCCGTGATACTGTCTCTCATGTCTGCGCGAAGCCTTGCTCTGTCGGCCTTCCATGCTCGATATATATTCCGCAGGTGGCGTGCCTTGGCTTTCTCTGCACTCAAGTCCACATAGATATCATGGCCCTCGTCCATGATTTCCTTCATCTTTGCGTCCGTCAAGGAATCGTTGAGCGCCTTTCCACTTGGTCTATCGAGCCACTTCTGGAATGCAACCTCCTTGGCTGCACGAGTGACCTGCAATTTCTCGAGCTTGGTTCTCGTTTCCAACACCCAATCGGAAAAGTTTTGGTCAGAGGAACTTGGTGGTAACCATCCTTCAGTTTGAAAGCGCATGAGTTTCTGCTGTAGTGCCGCTGGGGACAACCCTTCAAGGTTCCGGAGTTCCGTAATTCGAGTCGCCAAATCCTCATCAGTGATATCTTTCACGTCATCGCTCTCATTCTCCTCGTCTTCACCCCCGTCGTCGTCATCATCTTCGTCGTCGTCATCATCGTCGTCATCATTTTCATCGTCCGAGTGCTCCGAATTACACACGTAGTCGTATTTGTCGTTCCTATAGTCTTCACGGTCGATAGAGGAGCCCAGGTTATCGTGCGCAATTAACACCGATCTTAGGAAATGCCTCGTCAATGTTGCCTTTAGGATTTCAGGCCTGAGCAAGTTCCGCTGTTCCTCGGGTGGAAGCTTGCCAAAAACCGAAGTCAGAAAATTCGGCGACATGACGGCTTCCAGGATCGTAGGACTCAATATAGTCAGGAGAAGGTCCCTCTTTTCTAAATTCATGGGATGCAATTCCGGGTTTAGTTCTTCCTTTCGTCTCCTTATATCCCACAACTTAGTCTGGACCTCTACTCTCGTGCTCCTAGTGTTGAGATTGATGTCTTTGATGTAATTTGCCTTTTTCATCTTTGTGAATGACTCTCTGAGGCCTTTCATGAGTACTTTCCGGTTCGACAGGATGTATTTCATGAGAGCATATACGTACGGCCCACAGGCTCCAGAATCGGGTGAACCATGGTTCTCTCCTTTATTGCCTTGGCGTGGTATCCACTTCAATGTGCTCGTCTTAAATCCTCCCTTGGGATACTTCATAAAGGTCTCGAATCCACAAAGAACTTTTCCAGCGGTCCCACCGTTGATATCAATGTTTGAGATTTTATCTTTTCCATCTTTGCCCCTGCCGACTTCGACTAGACTGTCTATATATCCTGCAGTCTTGGAGACCGTGTCAACGACGATAAATGACCAGTGTCCTCCCTGATGCGTTGTTTCTGGATCTCGAACCCATTCCTCATTTGCGTAGCCATTGTTAATAGGAATAAAAACGTATCTCTTGCCTGTTAAGTTTTTGAAACAAGTCGGGTATTGTTCCTGGAGCGATTGGAAAGCATCTACGCCTACCTCTTCACCCTCAATTTCATACGGCTTTGTCCGGTCTTTGTCCTTTTTGAATGGATTCTCATCCTGTCTGTCGACATACTTCCCATCTGTCTCTTTTTGAACACCCATTCGATAAAGTCTACCAGCAAACCAAGTATCGAGGACAATGGTTCTATTCGATCCTTTAAGATTGTGATTTTGCCTCAAGAGCTCCAGAGACCAGTCCACCATATTGTCGGTCCACCACCCAGTTTTTGGGCTAATGTATCGTGTATAGTTGATGAAGTCCTTGACAGTTAAATCGTAGTCTCCATCTTCAGCACTGTTGAGAAGACGTGACTCTTTCCAAGCTATAACTTTGGCTTTATCCGCGTGAGTTGCTGAGAGAACGTCGCCGTTGGGTTCCGTTTCGTTGGCCATCTCGAAAGGTTTATTGAGAGCTTAGCCGCGATATGGCGATATATAAAACAACCAGGCCTTAGGATATCTAGTCGATTTTAGTTACTTTAGGTTCAATCCTGGTGGTGAGTCGAGTATGAATGGGAAAGGTTGGGTTTTACGGTGTCGAAGAGAAGGTGTGGAACAAAGAAAAGGTATACCGCACGTGCCAACAAAAAAGAGACTTGACGCTTTCTCCACAAAGACAAGGGCAATATTGCATGACAAAGAGATTTGCAACCATCTTCGGCCTGGGAGTGTTTTTGTCACAGGGATTACGAATGAACTAGTGTTCAGTAAGGGGATCCTACTAGCTCAACAGGATACTAAATTACTAATAGGCATTTACATTATTATATAAGGTCGATTGCATAGTCTTAATCATTCACTAAGATTGTTTGTGATATAGAAACTGGCTTTACTTCGTACACAAAGACTCAGAAATAGTCAAGGCAAAAGAAGATAGATGTACACGTATTGCTTTGTCTTCCTTGTTAATTCAGATGCTGAAGTGGAACAGTCCATAGTAAAAAAGAGAGACAAACTTTATAGAAGAGGCTAGGAAAGAAACATACAGAGATCATTACCCAAACTTCTCTGTTCCGCTTGTAACTTTACACTCCAACGAGCAATGCTTGATAGAGATTGCCAATTAATCAAGCTTTACCTAGCTACTTACAAAACTTAGGCCTTTTGGACGTACCTCGTTGTTGCATGACATGTCGAGTTCTGCTGAAGTCAAAGCTAATGTGTTTCACTTTTTTACTTTATTAGTCCTAAAGCTCGTAGCACAGAGGTATGTAAGATATTCAGCAGAGATTCTACTAGAGAAGCTTAATCACCACACTACAATCAGTATTGTTTAACTCAAAGTCTTTATTGTGGGTTTTTTCTGCCCTTTCGAAAAAGTTCCTCAAGATCGTTCATGCACTATTTATTCCAGTTCATATACTCATAATCGAAAAGGGCATTGTGTAAAGTCCACAAGCACCCATGTCGTCAACCTCGTGGCTGTGGTCTTCCTGATCCGGTACCTATTTCAGAGTAGTTATTATGGAGTGGCCTTTCTTGAAACCGAGCTCAAGACCGAGCAGCTTATCAAACCCCTTTCTAGCTATTGCACTTGCTAGCTGTCTGTGCCTAATGATATAATCGCCCTTGATACCGAGCATGATGAGTCCTTCTGTGCATCGCATAACCTTTTTGCCTCGATAACCAGTTATCCCTGATGCGATCCATCCCCTTCGTACGTGTGTAGGAAAGTCTCCGAGTCTCCTCTTTTTGCTTTCCTTTCGTGCTTCTTCTTTCCTTATCTTCTTTCCTTCCTCGTTATTCCTATTCTCTTCTTTTTCCTTGTTCTTCTAGTTCTTGGGAAGCTGCCGAGGAAGCTCCTAGACACAAGCTTACAGACTATTAATACTATTCTCTGGATCCTTTCCTTTCTCCGATGTCTCTTCTTTATCATTCTTCCTCCTCTCTCGAACAACCCTTTTCTGCGCCTCACGAAACACCTCACTACAATCCTAGGCCTTCACTAAACATCCTTACACGGTATAGCCATCCATCTCTTCCTTTATTCGCCAAGGTAAGCTTCAACGTCTCGTGTAGAAGTTCATCTTCAACCATATGGCTATCAACGCGTAAGCTCTATAATGCAAAGGCAAGAAACTCTAATACAATGTAGGCATATGAGCGCTTATATTCTGCCTCAGCGAGGAGCGCGAAGAACAATTTAATTGAGTCGTTCAAAGCCGGCGACCTGTATTGAGGATTTCGAACTCCCCCACAAATATATACTAAAGGTGTTGTGGCAATCTGCGACGAAGTTGAGATATTTTTTGTTCAGCTATTCCTAGACTACATCTATATCTATTTGGGCCGGGATGTTGGGGTGCGGTACTATCTCGAATTAATGTAGCAAGTCTTTCCTCGCAAAGCGCGCGTAATTTTGGGAATTCGATGTGCATAGAAGAAGAACAAGACGTGATCCTAAGATGGTCTTCCTTCCACATTAAAATGAAGGGGGTACCACATCGCCAGACAAAGAGCGGGGAAAGGAATAAGATAAGGAACTATCTTTGTTTGAGCGACACGACATAATGTCCAGTGCTTAGTGCTATGAAGAAAGAGAAATGTGGCTAATGTGGCTGATGGGACAAAGGAATTGACCGCTCGTGGTACGATACGAGATTTGGCTGGAAGTCTTGAACAACGGAACAAGAGATTGCTAGTTAGGGGGAAGAGTGACGTTCACAAATACGGTGGGTGTCATATAGAGGTTTGAGCAAAGTTTGGTCAAAGTCAAGTAGATTCATACATTCAAGAGTTCATTGCATTCAATGCCCTACTGGGACAACAAAATACTACTGATGCACTCCAATAAACGTCCTCTCAGCCCCAAACATTTGGATACTTCTGGAGAACTCATCTTCTTCCTCGGCCTCTTCTTTTATCCAACCCCCATCCACCATCTTCCCTCTCACCATCCTAACTTCCTCAGCCTCGACCACCGTCTCAATGCCGGCGGGAACCGTGTCATCCTCGCCCCAGGGCAGGGCATCGACATCGATATCGTCAGTTCTTCCTAGAATACACATGACCACGACCAGCGCCCCGGCTTTGCTCATGACTTGATTCGCCTCTTTGCATCGCTCATCACAACAACACTCTAGGCAGCCTTCAAGGCATTGACATGATTGGAGTCGTTCGCATGCTTGTTTGAGCAAGGTATCGATGAACTCGAATGCCTTGGTGCTGATTCCGCTACCGCTTGCACCACCTTTTGCGTCGTAGAATGTCAGTCTAGCGGGTCGCTTGCGAGATGTTTCTTTTTTAGCGAACTCTTTGAGGGCAACCTTGCACTCTGTCCGAACATCGCCAGGCATGCTGATGACGAAATTCGGCATAAGGGAGAGGACCGCGTGTTCGGCGGCATGGATGGCAGCCGCAATATTGAGTCTCCTGCTCTTCAAGATGTCTAGGGCAGACTTTGGAACGTCAAGCCACATGCCCTTTGAATACAAGATAATCGGTGGATTGTCAACTTGTACGGCATCTAGGATCCTGCGTTTCTTATCGACTTTGAAGAAGCCAAACACGACTTGCTGTATCTTGATCGGGCCGTAGAAGGCTCTGGACAAAGAGCCAGGGATGCGACGAATGGCCTCCGTTTCGACAGGGTCGATGTCAGTGAAGTCGCGCTGTTGAGTGGTCCAATCCACCTTGACATACTCGACTTTGGCAATCATACGTTCTTGGCTGAACTCTTTGACGAGATAAGTATTACCTTGGTGGAGGAATATGCCACCTTCATAGATCGTGAAGAACGCACGCGAAGCTTCTAGTTCCTCCAAGACAGTGTTCTTCCCGTGTGTGATGTCGATTATGGCAAAGTGGGTGTCTTCTGTGTCCCGAATGGCTACAAAGCGTGATGGCTGAGGCAAGAACCGTTCGTTGCAGTGGTAGAAGCCTTGTGTATCCTTGCGCATTCTTTCTCTGGCAATTTTAGAGAGAAGGGCACCGAAATAGGGTGTGTCAACTTCTGGTTTGATAGGCATTTCGAAAGCTGCACATTGAATGTGTCCTTCTAGAACTAGAAGGTTCTCAAGATCCACTTGTAATTCGGAATTTGGTTTCGTGAAGATCTCGTCCGGGTTCGACATGTAAAATTGATCTGTTGGAAAGCAGTCTCCAACAAGTACAGAGAGCGAATCTTTGTTTCTTCGACCGGCTCGGCCGCTCTGCTGGCGGAGGTTCGCGATCGTGTAAGGAAAGCCGACAGTAATAACGGCATCTAAGGAGCCAATGTCTACTCCTAGTTCCAACGCACTAGTTGCGACGATACCGATGAGTTTGCCGTCAAACATTTCTCGTTCGATTTGTCGTCTGTCTTGAGGCGTGTATCCACCTCGATAGGACATTACTCGTGCTGTCACTTCTGGTCGTTCTAGATTCGCGAGTTCAGTTCTGACCGCCGCGAGAAGAGCTTCACACTGCTTCCTGATGCGACAAAACGCAATGACTCTGATACCTCGAAGGATGAGCTGACAGAATAGCTTGGCCGACTCTCCCATACTGTCCCCTCGCCCAGAAGTGGGATCACCCGGGTCTTTGAAAGGCGTGTTCCAGCACAAAAACTCTTTCCTTCCCGACGGCGAGCCATCGAAATCGGTGAGCTTGACTTGGTCCACTCCAAATATGGTCTTCATGTGTGCTTCTGGATTTGCCACAGTTGCAGAGCATGAGATGAACTTGATGTCGTGATTCCCAACCGCAGCACATATTCTTCGTAGGCGTCTCATGATGAAAGCCATATGGGATCCGAATAGACCATTGTAAACATGGAGTTCGTCCACTACTACAAATCGAAGATTCTGAAGAAAAGAACGCCAAGCTTCTTCTTGAGGAAGGATAGTAATGTGTAGCATATCTGGATTTGTGAAAATTATCCGTGCCTCGTCTCGAATATTGTTGCGGTCGGCCATTGGTGTATCACCATCGAATGTTTCGACGAGGATATCTTCAAGGCCGTCCATGAATCGTAGAAGCTCTTTCAAGCTTCGCCTTTGGTCCTGCGCCAGAGCTTTGGTGGGGAAGATATACATGGCTCGAGTGTTGAAGTCCTGCTCCAATTGATGCAGGACAGGGATCTGGTAAATCAACGATTTTCCAGAGCTGGTTGAAGTTGACACGATAACGTTGTGCCCGCTATGGAGATTGTTGATCGCCTCTGCTTGATGGGTGTACAGTTGTGTGATATTCCTAGTATTGTATAGTGCATTGACCATGCTCTGCGATAACTGGAAGTTCAATTCGCCATAAATTGGGGGCTGAGGATCGAAAACCCGATGACCATCTGGAACAATTTGTCCGGTATACCATTCTAGCGTCTTGATCTCATCGACAATCTCCGGAATGGATTTGCGCTCTTCCGGTATTGTTGTTGGTAATAGTGACCTCTCTAGTCCAAGAGTTGACGATTCGCTTTCAGCTGGGGTTGGTATGAAGGCGAAGGATATTTCTTTTAGCTTCTCGACAGAGTCGACATTTTCCTCGGCGCATTGATTGAGAAACCCATTGACGGCAGAAGTGAATTTCGTGTTCCGCTTCTCGATCAACTTCATCATTTGCTTCTGGCTGAAAACTGGCATCTTTAGATCCTCGTTGCGAAGCCGTTGGACCGCTTTCGTAGGCTCGCCCGTTTTTGCATGTTGAACTTGACGTTTCAAATCGCCATCAATGAACTCAAACAGCAACACCTCCTTGTGCTCTTGCTTACTTAGTTCCGGCTCAGCGACGATGAATTCCCTCGCTCTCCTTCCGACAGTATTATCCTCAGCGCCCATCAGATTGATCTGCAACATAGCCTCGTCTACATATGCGAAGTTAATCGCTCTTGGTATCAGCGCTGTTATCTGAGCGACATCCTTGACCAGCAATTCCCGCTTTATGTGACCCTCTACCGTTGACTTTAGGTTCTCAAGGGTCGTCGCTAGATGTTTTCGCGTGCAACAGAACGTATATACGAGATTCAGCGCGCGATACGTCTGGGTGAGCTTCGTGAAATGCTCCGGCCAAGGAATGGAGGATTCAATGATCGTGGATGAGCCATGACGGGTAAGTGAAGGTGTGCCGCCGACTGCTTTCGGTTTAGCTATTCTTCTAATCGTCTTCCCGCCATCATGTGTCTTTGTAGGCACAGTTGTAGTGGTCCTGTCTCCGCTTAGGGGTTCCGTCGGCTGTGACTCGAGGGTCGACGTATCTGGGGGTGCAGGCTCATCTTCACGGGTCTTTCGCTTCCTCTTCTTGACGATTTGGTCTGACACAGATGCAGCTTTCAACCGGGGCATCATTCGATCATGGTTGAGGTCGAGAGGTGCGGAAGAGAGCTCAAGGAAGAACGCGAGGTGGCGGCAATCGATGACGCAACGGCCGAGAAAAGGAATAATGTATTTGTGAAGACTTTCACTTCGACACCATGTGAGTCAATCAACCGATTGGTAGTGGACAGAAGGTATCGACAGGCTTTGTCAACACGCTGCAGATCGGAAAACCTCGAAGCACATCGAAGTGTGGAAGTCGCGAAGCTCGCATATTCACGGAAGCACGTGAGATGACTGGCCCGTGCACACGAGAAAACCAAAATGTCTTCCCTAATACCCAATGCAGAACGAAATTATCACTCAACAAGAGAAACAACTGAACTCTACTCATCACTATCGAGAAGGAAGATAAGTGATCTAAAAAGAATGCTGAACCTACCTCCCAGAAAGCGAGAAGATGTCTTATCAAAACTAGCCCTCCGAATGGATCTATAATATTATGAATCTTATTACCATGAGTGACCTACTAGCGAAGTATTCATTTCTTACTCTAAACTTTTAATAATCAAACGTTACTACTTAATAATGACTTAGAATTACAGCGCTAGATCTTCTGACAACATCAACTACACCAAGGCTCCACCTACCAATGCCATCACCACCGTTCCCAAGAATCCCAACAGACACCAACTCGACATATCAGCCTTTAATGGAACCGCCACCGCTGTTGAAGAAGTAGCCCCCGTCGCTGAAGCCGTCGAAGTCGGTCTCAATGTCGGCGTTCCAGAAGTAGTTGCATTCGACTCGTCCAACGGTGTCATCACAGCATCGAGAACATGCATAAGTCCATTGTGCGTTCTGTTCATCTTTAGCCAATCCCCTTTCATCTTTCCATTAATCAGTTCATCCACTTACAGCACATTCGCATCTACAACCCTCGCATTATTGAACCAAATCTGCCTCTCCTTCCCCTCCCCCTGAACCTTCACCCTAACCGTCATATTCTGCAAACTGGCAAACTCCATGCCATCTACCAAAAAATCACTATACGCAACCTGAGGCAGCGTATGGAATAGCAAAGCTTTCGCTAACTCCTGCGATGTGAAGTTCTGATCCGGGTTTGCTGCCTTGTTAAATGCGTCGTTGGACGGCCCAAGACATGTCACGTTGTTGCTGGAATCTAGTGCGTCCCAGAGACCCGACCGGTTCAGCGCACGGTCGAGAGATGTGAGGGAAGCTTGGCGGATGGTTTCTTTGCACATTGCGGGCGGGGTCAGCAAACCATCAACGATGTGAAAGCGGCCACCTTTCCAGAGTCCCTGGTCGTCGTCCAGTGCGGTGATATTGACGGTAGAAGAGAGACCGGAGCGGACAGACGCTGGCGATGAGCCAGCTTGCCGGCTGAGGAGTAGCCTCTTGCTACTGCCTGTGTTCTGGTTGGATATGAAGACGACCTGGCCTTTGCTGCGCTCTGGGCCCCCGTATTTAGAGGCTAGGGCTGAGCCGACGGAGCGGTTATTGTATTGTTCATTGACCAACATGGTCGGTGTCGTCATTCCAGACCCAGAACCACCATTTGTCAAGTTCTCCTTGCTCAGGCTGGACACAAGCGTGTGGTATTGTATCAGAGTGAGTAGGGCCTCGGGTGGTAGATCCGTGAGAGAGACACCGGTTTGTTGCAGATATGTTGCGAAGGCATTGTCGTTGGGGACGAGAACCGTGATTGGGTAGAGAGATTGGTTGTTGAAGAATGCGGAGGCAAAGAGCTCATTTGTGGAGTAGAAGGCAGTGAAGTTTGAGAGAGTCGGAACAGCGCTAATGGCTTCCAGGAGGGTTTGCGCGGTTGTGAGGAGGGCGGTGGTTAGCAGGAGGAGAAGGCTGAGCATATACATGGCGGAGAATCGGGATAATAATGATTATAGGAAGAATAGCGGAATTCAATTGATATCAGAGAAAAGCAAGAACCCCCCCAAACAAGACGAGATGATAGAAAGGAGAGGAAGAACTCCAAAACTAGAGACAAGACGACGCCGAACGACGCACTTTTAATATTACGACATCGTTTCCACAGCTCCGCCCGCGAACATTCAGCCAGCTGATTATATCTCAGCCCTATTTAGTGTTCCGCTGGCTGATGCGCTAATTACAACTCTGCACATCTCAGCTCGGTTCTGGTGTGCAGGCCAAGAGAGCGCCACACGTTCGTATTGGCCCATTCGAAGGAGTTGTCTACGGACAATTGCAACAAAGAGCGGGGTGGAAATAGCCTTATTCCAGGCTTACCAAGAGCAGATATAAGGTGGCGATGGCATGCGGTGAGAGTTCAGCTGAAGTGTGCCAAGAATGGTCAAAGAAGCTTTGCGCAAGCTTATGAGCCAGACTAAGGTATGCTTTGATGGTGCTGATGAAGAGAGAAAGAAAGAAGAAAGAGATTTTTTTCATACTCTCCTACGTCTGCTAGGCCACATCCTTCAAGTAGTGTATGGCGAGATAATTACGTCGCTCTGGGAATATCTTGGATAGGATGAAAAATAGCTACTTACTCCGCTGTATTATCTTGCGGCGCTGCTGGTCCATTTGAATAATAGAAGGATCACGTAGAGAAGAGAAAATCATCCAGGCTGGTGTTGATAGTGAAGTTGATGATTCCTTCAATGTGCTGCGTCCTAGCGTCGTTAGCGTTGTAGAATTTGATCTGGAAATACCACAGACGTGACAAAGAGTAAACACTAAGCCTTCTAATCGAAGAATGGAACCATGGACAGCTAAAGGAAAGATGTGAGGTGTGAAGGAACATTAGACATAGAATGATACGGAGCACCTGTTCCTCCTCAAAGCACACTACAATAGCGGTGAAGCATGCCGCTTTGGGTAATGAGAGCCCAACAACGGTCAAAACACTACAAATGATGTTGTTGACAGCTGTTCGAGAGATATCAACGCACTGGTAGTCTTGTCAATCAGCGTCCCTCCAGCGCTAAAATCGTGGTCTTCTGATGTGTTGCCCGGGTCCGTTTCTGTGGCGACGCACTCCTAGCCTTGGCGACAATATTTGCCCACCCCGGTCTCAGCCCTCGATCAAACACGCAAAACCCCCCCTTCGAACTTTACCTTGACGACCAACACGCATTCCTGTGAACCCACCACTATTCTCACGCAGATATCTTCCTACCGTCCACACACAACACCTTTATAATGGTAAGTCGCAGTTCCTTTTGTCACCAATCAAATCGCATGCCGTGCCCTTTCTCCGCGCCGGTCGCTGCTGCCCTGAGCCAGCGCCTCGGAGGACGTTCGCTCTCCGTTCCGCCTCAACGAGAGCAGCAGTCGTGACTCTCTCTATTCGGTAGTACCACAAGCCGAGTTTCTCCTTGCATTGCGCTGTGCGACAGCACCATACCCATTTCCTTCAACCCAACGCATCGTCCACTCGAATTGATTTTCCTTCACACACGCACCACGCACGACACTACAGACAACACTTGCACGACGACTTCTCAAAGAGCAATCATGGATAACAACCACCAGGCCTCCACAAACTACCGCGAAGCCTTCCAGCTCTTCGACAAGAGGGGCAACGGGCGCGTTGACCGCGGTGCTCTGGGCGACTTGCTGCGCGCCTGCGGGCAGAATCCGACGCTGGCTGAAATTGCGGACTTGGAACGGGGAGTTGGTAACGACTGTAAGTCCACATTGCATCCCTCCCGCCTTTCAAACGAAGTACAAAAGGCTGACGTGTGTATGTGTGTTCTGCAGTCGACTTCGAGACCTTCTCCAAAATCCTGAACCGGCCCGGCGGCTTCCGCGAGCCCTTCGACATTGAAGAGTACATCCGCGGCTTCCAGGTGTTTGACAAGGACCGGAGCGGATTCGTCGGCAAGGGCCAGATCAAGTACATCTTGACGAATCTCGGCGAGAAGATGAGCGAGGAGGAGGTCGATGAGCTGTTCAAGAGCACCATTGACACGAATAACAATGAGATTGATTACAGGGGTACGGTCTACCCCAATGACAATGGCCGGGGTGCTTGATACTAACACTGCATTATAGAGTTCGTCAAGACGATCGCGGAGAACTAGAGAGCCAATCGTCTTTGCTCTCGTTATCGTTCTCACCTCGATATTCCCTTCTTCCCATCCACCTTCACGATGTCTCTCTCGGTGCAGCACGGCACGGCACAGCACGGCTTACGCATGAAATGAGATGAGGGGCTACACATACACACCACTAGCATGTTCACACCGGCGTTGAATGTTATTATCACAGTCACAGGGGTTTGGTTTTGAAGGAGTCAGCAAGCAATGCAGGTATCATGAACTCTTGTTTTTGGTCCATTTGGGACGCGGTCTATCTGGGCGTTTCCCGCTTCAGAAGCTGGGAACTTTAAGAAGAAGCCCTGCGCGTTCGCCAATGGGGTATCTAGGATAGAAAATGCATGCAAATCAGGAAATGTCCGTCCCATCCGCCTGTTCCGAGCTGAATGAAAGTGCCGTGTCGTCTAAACGCCGTGCCGTCGTGATATGTGTGTACATGACAACCAAGTCTATGAGATTCGTAAATCAGTCTGCCCTTTCTCGGAGCATCATCAAACCGCGACCTCGGTGACTGTCTCCGAGACGACTCCAATCCTTTCTCCACCCCCGGCCGCCTTCCCCATGACCATCTCCCTCGTTGTGACAAACCCCCCAGGCAGGAGGAACACCACGTCCTCGCGTCTGCCGAGCTTCTTCTCGTCCTGGAACTGCGACCAGTCAAGCTGATAGCCAACCGTCAGCGCGCACCGTCCGCACTTCTGCAAGTAGCGCTTCTCGAAGCCGGCGTCGGTGCACAGCATCTCGGGGGCGCGAGACAGGGTGGTGGAGAGGAGGAGGCCGTAGTGGTCGTTTGGCGCATGGGCAGCGCTGTTCTTGGAGGTGGCCTTGGACGGCGGTGGGGGGAGCGGCATAATGTGTGCCTTGTCGAGGCTGTTTTGCCGAGTTGGGAGGGACGGGAGCGGAGTGGTGGTGGCGATCAAGAGGTGTGTGCAGAGACAGTGGTATGTGTAGACGGTGTTTGAAGCCGCGAGGGAGATCTTGGATGCATCAGGGGTGGAGGGCGCGGAGAAGTGGGGCCGCGAGGAGACGGAAATGTCCATTGTTGTGCGAGAGATAGGGCTGGAGAGGGGTGGAGTAGGAGTGTCGACGAGTGAGCGAGGGTTGGTAGTGAGACCGGGAGGTTCGGATTGGAGTGAGCTGGGGAACTGGCAGACGGTCTCGCGGGGAGGGCTTCTTATGAGCAGAAGGTGCCCAGGTTGAAACGCTGTACCGTTGACAAGATTCTCAGGTGTTGGGCGAGGCAGTCGACCCTTGCGCGGAATCGCTTCACCTCGAGGGTCTGCAGAGTCGGAGAGCGGTGGGGTGGTTGTTTGATGCTGAATCTGGCACGAAACTCTCCAGCCAAGTGATTGAGGGCGCTGGCTCGTGAAAGAGGACGCAGGAAGGCGGCTCCACCGATATCCGCAAATGCGCGTGCTAAACAGGAAAAAGCTAGACAGCTCGCTCGCTACAAGACGTCGACAGAGATAAGCAAGCGGCTGCAGCTGCAAATGCAAATCAAGAGGGTGCCTACGCCCACGTCCTCGCTGTCTGGCGACGGGCGGATTTATACGGCGGTGGAGGCCGGGGGTGGACGAAATGGGGGGGCTTGCTGCATCATCCACCTGCACCCCACGAAGTCGCAGTGGAGGGCAAACGCGAATAAATTTGCAGAAGCGACGCACGCGTTTGGCGGCCTCGTGACTCGTGACGATTTGAAAGAGCCGGTTCGAGACCCGCGTCGGCCTGCCCTTTTGCTGCTTGCCCTGCATCCACCGGAGACCGAGCCGGCGCGCCGGACGAGGCTGCTGCTTTCCGCTCGATCACCGAACTTCCTCGCTTGGCAGCGACGACGTCAACAGACACAAGGTACAATATCCAGGTAGCCACCTAGGTAGCGACCGATTGGGAGGCATGTCGCCGCTAGCAAAGGATGCCGTGATCAAATTCGGGTCCTTCGTGGTGACTAGCCAGGTGCGCCTTCCCT
This sequence comes from Melanomma pulvis-pyrius CBS 109.77, assembly GCA_010093585.1. Lineage (NCBI taxonomy): Eukaryota > Fungi > Ascomycota > Dothideomycetes > Pleosporales > Melanommataceae > Melanomma > Melanomma pulvis-pyrius. The sequence continues at coordinate 18,699 of MU002222.1, forward strand.
CGTAGCACCCACTGGCACACGAGCACTCATTGCCCCAGGTCTTCCACACCACGCCCCTCTCCTACGCCCTCGTAAACCTCAAGCCGCTCCTTCCAGGCCACGTCCTCGTCTCCCCGCGCCGCGTCGTTCCGCGCTTCCACGACCTCTCTGCCGCCGAAGTCCAGGACCTCTTCCTCACTGTCCAGCGCGTCTCGCGCATGGTGGAGCGCGTCTTCGATGCCACATCCCTCAACATTGCCATTCAGGACGGCGTAGATGCTGGACAGAGCGTCCCGCATGTGCATGCCCACATAATTCCCCGCAAGAGAGAGGATTTGGCAGACAAGGGGGGCACCGATGCGATCTACGGCATGATGAACGGCGAGGAGGGGGATCTGGGAGGGCAACTGAGGGAGAGGGATGGGAAAGAGAAAGAGCAGGGGCAGAGGATACGGTTTCCGGCCGTTGACGCCGATGAGAGTCGGAAGCCGAGGAGTGAGGAAGTTATGGTGCAGGAGGCCGAGTGGTTGGCGGATGAGATGGCCAAGGATGAGGTGGGAGGACCTGAGGTCTAAGGGGATGAATTGAGAATACTGGAATGTCTTTTAGATGGCAATCTCACTGCCGCTTCCTACATACCCCTTGTTTATAAACCGTTGTGCGCTGGCGACCCCGAAGCGACAGGAAGGAACATAATCGGACCAGAGGGAAATCCTGACAAAACGAGGCTATTGCAGGTGAATGAATTAGTGCCGAGTGAGGTGCGAGGCAAGCAATCTCCTTGTAGCCCATGTTGGTTGGCTTATGTGTCTCTATATCATGCCATTTTCACCTTCGGAGGCGCCGAAGCCAACAAGTTCGGAGCTTCAGGGAATATTCAAGGCACCTAACCCACGTTTCTTTGCAGTTTTTTAAGTCAGAACCCATAGAGCGAATTGGTATCTACGTAAGTTGTCATACAATAAATAGAGCATGGACTATTCAGCCATAGAGCAAAACACCAAAGAATTGCCCACAACCAATCTTCTTCCCACTAAGCTTTGCAATGTTTTAACGTCTCTCCACTCTCATGTCTTGCAATCCTCGTCCTTTTTCCAACATTCGCTCGTTGTATATCAGCCCTTCCTCTTCCTTTCCCGTCACTACCAATTCAGCAACATACACGTCGAGTTCTTCGCTTTTAATCCCCCCGTTTCCCATCAGCATGGACAAAAGCCCCCTCGCGTACATGTCTGGAGTGATGACGCCTCCAGGTTTGATAATGAACGTCTGCCAGGTATCCCTGTGTTCTCTGGCGAACTCGAGAGCCACGATTTCAGCACGGCCCTAGGGAACATGTCAGTTCTCTTTGGAGCGATGGAGCGACAGAGATGGGCCTACTTTGAGCCTTCTTGTGTTGCCGAGAAACCAACGCCATGTGTCTTGGTCCTGTACTACCCACTTCCCGCTCAGAAAAACATACCGGAACCGAGTTGTGCGTGATTCGCGGGCTTTCAACATTGCTTCCTGGAATGCCAGTGGCCAGTCAAAGTTTGGCCCTGGTGAGGTATCGTTGGTACCCATTGCCCTGTAGGAGGTGAGTACTATGCTAACGAAAGGGGGGGAAAGAAAAGAGCCTCTCCGCCCCAGAGAGGCGGGGGGTTGAAAGCTTACCAGAACATTGCATCGGCATCTTGAATGATCTCCATGACATCCTGGCTCCACTTGCTGAAGTCTTTGACGATTACATTCGTAAACTTGTCCTTGTTGGGAAGTGAATCGCTGGGTATATCACGCCGAGAGAGCGCTACGACCGAGGTGATACTTGGATGTCGAAGAAATTGTCCGAGGACCTCTCGTCCAATCCTGCCTGTTGCGCCGGTGATGAGGACTTTCATGGCGGAAGGATACGAGCTCTCCAGAAGGCTTTAGAGTGCCGTTCATGTGCGTCCGATGCGTGCTTAATATAGGCCCTGGGATCTATTGACCCGAACTATTCGTCCGGCCTGGTGAGCCTCATGGGGCACAGTCGACGCGCGATATTTACGGCGGAGATGATTTGGCGGGGATAAGAGAGATTGGAAGGCTCGAAACATTTCATGGCTGTGAATCTCGCGGCGGAATGCGGAGTTCTGGCCACATTGAGCGGAGCTAGTTCACGCTCGAAGTGTATGGGTGAGGAATGTTGAAGATGGAGTGTGGATGGATTTCCGGTGAGGAATGGGATGGGTATGCCGGCGGATGTGAAGAGCTTTTGAGGGAGAGGAACAACGTTGCAAAGATGAGAGCGCAGAGAAGGTGTGCGTAGTATAGGCATCCGCTAGACTGATAGAGGGATGACGTGGATGGATGTTTCGAATCCGACGTCGGGGATTCAGATGTTTACCCACTCTAGATCCATACATCTTACTCGATTGGATATCATACATTATACATACAACCATGATCGAGCCGGATGCTTCCTAGACAGTTACATTACCCAATACTTCCCATCTTACCCCAAACCCATCTATACACTCATCTTCATCGCAATCATCTTATGCGGATTATATCCCAACACCTCAAAATCTTCCGCCTTCCACCCATCAATACTCCCTGCAACCTCCTTGTTAATCTTCAGCGTAGGAAAATCCCTCGGTTCGCGCTCCAACTGTATCTTCAACGCATCCACATGATCTAGATAGACATGCGCGTCCCCCATCGTATGCGTGAAGGTTCCGGGCACCAAATCGCACACATGTGCTAGCATGTGCGTCAGCAGCGCGTAGCTCGCAATGTTAAACGGAACGCCGAGGCCCATGTCGCAGGATCGCTGGTATAATATGGAGTGCAAGACACCTTTCTGCTTGTTCTCGCCATCTGAGGACTGAGATTGGGGCTTCGGAAACGAGACATAGAACTGCGCAAACATATGGCACGGCGGAAGCGCCATCTTCTTCAGGTCGGCCGGGTTCCACGCACTCAGAATAATCCTCCGATCATATGGCTTGTTCTTCAACTTATCAATGACCTCGGCCAATTGATCGACGCCTTGTCCCGTGTAGTCCGCATCGCACCCCTTATACTCTGCGCCGAAATGGCGCCACTGAAACCCATATACCGGCCCTAAATCGCCCTCGGCGTGGTGGGAGAGCCCAACCGAGTCTAAGAAAGAGCGCGACCCGTTCCCATCCCAGATCTTGATTCCGGCTTCGCTGAGCGGGAGCGAAGATGTTGACCCGCTAACGAACCAAAGCAGTTCGCCGACTACAGCGCGCAGGAAGACACGTTTTGTAGTGAGGAGGGGAAGGATGAGCTCGGGGGGTTGTGAGGGGTCTGAGGAGGGCCGAGAGAGACTGAATTTCATTTGTGCGGGGGCAAATATGGAGAGGGTGCCGGTGCCAGTGCGGTCGGGGCGGTGTTCGCCGGTCGTGAGGATGTCCTGGATTAGAGAGAGGTATTGGTGTTCTTCGTGGGCGGACATATTGGCGGGGGGAGGGGTGGTTGTAGTCAATTTTGAGGTCGTGATAGGTGGGTGGGAGGCCGTAAGAATGGGATCTTCGGCTGAGGGAGGCATTCTGTATAATTAGAAGTGATGGGGTTGTGGTGTTGAGGGAAACCGAAATCTCGAGGGCAAAAATACGTCGTGGATATTTAGAGTGCAACGCGAGAACGCGTCAAGGTCCAGGAAGGCGCGACGGCCGACTTGGTCTTTGTGTCGTGCCGGACCACAAGACGACTACCATCACGATGATTGGCCCGCCGCCTTGGCGACTCATCTCGCTGCAAAACACAACACCGCATCACAGATGTACTGTGAAGGACGATGGCGGAAGAAGAAGCAGCAGCACACCATTTGTTGAATGTGCTGGAGGAGCGGGACCTCAATGTCGATCTGGACAAGGTGCTGGCTGTCTTTGAAGATGGAAACACGAAACGGGACGCCGCAGAATGGGTGAATGAATACCTGAATTCGGACACGCTCTTGACGAAAGAGGAATGGGAGCTGTAAGTCGGCCATGAAAGTTTTAGGCGCTGCGACTGACCTGTAGGTGTGCTGCAGGTATCAGACTTTGAGAAAGAAAGGGGTGTTGCATCAATACGAGAACAACGACGAGCCTGTCCGGCCGATTCTTGATCATGAATTGTCTTCCGCTATCGATTCTTTGCAAAACTCGACTGCTGCTATTGAGAAACAGTGTGAAGTGCTCGAGGCGCAACGCGATGCGCTGATGGCTTTGAAGGCCCTCGATCAGCCGAATTTGTCGGTTGAACACATGCGGAATGAACGAAGGCGAAGAGAGAATCAGGAAAAAGCACGTCTTGATATTACTGTAAGTCCATGACTGTAAGATATGCGGGCACTGAAAACTGATTCCTGTAGATCGACGATATATCAATCTCCATCAACGAGCAGCTGACAGACACTCAACGTGACCTTGACGCCGAGAGGTCTACCCTGAACAGCTATCTCGCGGAAAGACTGGCGTCGGACGACCAAATCCTGAGCAAAGTCCCCGGAATCGTGTCACAAATCGTTTCCGAGCCAGAAGTCAATGAAGATGAGAACTCTATCGACCAATGGTGCCAGGCCATCATCTCCTTCCGGACAGCAGAGGTCAAAGCAAAAGTAGATGCCGCCTATCTCAGCAGCTTGGCCAACAGCTCGCCTGATGATTTGCCCGAAGGATCCGAGGAAGATCTGCGCGAACGGAAAGCAGCTCTCCAGGCTGAGCTAGAAACATTACATTCTGAGATTGCGTCTGTTGCTGAGATGGTCGTCGAACATGAGCTACGGAAGCCGATGACGGATATCAAGGAGCGCAAAGACAGAGAAAGAACAGTGACGAGAAGTGCGTGGTTAAACTATGTATGTCTTTCTATCTAATTTAGCGATCGCTGCTCACAACTATAGGTTCTGTCGACGCTAGAATACATGGGCAAGCGACTCGACACAGTCACATCTCACACGAAAAGCGTAGATGGCTTCCAACAAGCCCTCGCGCATGTCAATGCGGCGGCAGCGCAGCGAATGCTCGATCCAAATGCAGAAGCGTTGACGCCGTCACGAAAGCGCACTACGTCAGGCCCCAAGTCGGCTCTCTTCGGTATTAAATTGAAGCCAACGAAAGCACTTGACCTCCCTCCAGCACTCCAAGACGCCCTTCGACACGCTGGCATATCGTTCAGCCAAGACAGCGTCGAAGGCCTGCAAGCATCTGTGATCAAGACACAGCTCGAGCGAGAGAAGAAGCTCGAAGGCCACTACGTCTCTGCTTCGTCTTCGACGCATGAGAGGCTGGCGGAACGGTTTGGGAAGGCGGATGTCGATTTGAGAGCCATCCTAGACGCATTGTATTCGCATACTCCATTTTCGCAGATTCATCTGACGAGCCTGGAGCTGGAGGAGCAGCTGAAGGATATGGAGAGGGAGCTGGCGGACTCGGATCACAAGCTTTTGAATGCGGAGACGAATCAGCTCTCGCTGAGTGATCCGAAGGTGAGGGCGTTTGTAGCCAAATATGGGAAGTAGTTGGATCTGGGGTTGTCACTGAACGTGTGGGGGAAATACGGCATGGTCTCAAGACGTGTATAAAGTAGTCTTCAGCCAATGTTGTCATGTCTGGAGCGGTTCCCGAGGTCTGTGTATATGCGTCCATTTCGGGCTAGACTAGCGCCGTTATCCCCAGCCTCCGCGAATCTCAGGAGCTGAGGGTCTGACCTGACAACACAGCTCCACGCTCACGACAACACCACGCCCCGCCCGTTTCCAACGAGCGCGATATGCTCCCAAATCACCTGCACAGCCACATACGCGCTCTGCACTTCCATTGAGCTTCCATAGCTCGCTTCAACCCCACCCAACAAGCTCCAACCCGGTCCGTTGCCCACCATGCCGAAATCCGAAGCAGCTAAGATCATGTCGTACGGCGCGGCCGCCACGGCCATCGGCGGCGCCTACAAGATGGGCGAGTTTCTCTACAAAGCCAAACGCCTGCGCGATGTCGGTCCTGCAAACGCCGTCTACGTGCGCCTGATCAACCGCGTGCGACTCGACCTCGACGAAGTCAAGCGACTGCTCACCGTCCCTGCCATCAAAGAAGCACTCAAGGCCAACCCGCCAAAGGCCAAATGGGTGTACGGGGCGATGCGGGATCTGCGTGGTGCACTGGAGAACATCACGCCGCACACGGAACGTGTTGGCGGCGATATTGAGGCCGGGAAGCGCGTCGGGCTCAGACACCGCCTGTACTGGCTGCTGAGCGAGAAGGAGAAGCTGGAGAACAGGGAGAAGGAGGTCAATGCTGCGCATGGGAGTTTGATGGAAGTCATTGGGTTCCTGACGGCTCTGGAGCCGGTCGACGGAAATGCGCACGCGCACGACAAGGCTCATGGCGAGACCCATGGCAGCCACGACACTCGCAACACGAAGATCGACGTGGACATTCGGCACAGTGGCCCTGAGAGAGTCGAGGAGAGAGACGTGTGGATTGAGCGCCAGGACGGTGCTCCCAGGAGAGTCGTCGAGGAACGGGAGACCTTCATCGAGCACGAGCACCGTGGGCCCCGACATGTCGATGAGCGGGAGATCAGAATTAAGCACGAGCACCGTGGACCGCGACATGAGAAGGAGTTCAGATTCGAGCGCCATCACGGCGGACCGCGACATGTCGATGAACGCGAGGTGCGGTTCCACGACGAGCGCGACGTACGTCACGTTGAGCGCGAATATGAAGTCGACGAACGTGGCCGTCCACTGCGCTACGATGAGCGCGAGACCTACGTCGACCGTGAACACGATCCAAGATACGAAGCTCAATACGACGACGGCCGCCACGGACGCATCGACGAGCGCGAGCTACACATCGAGCGAGATCCCCGCGACCCGCGACACGTTGAAGCCAGGTACACTGAGCGCGGCCCGAACCACTTCGAAGAGAAGCGGTACGAGGAGCGACGCTTCAGCGGCGAGCCCCTTGGACGACGCCCCGAATCCTTTGAAGACCGTGTCCCCGAGCGGGAGACCTGGATGCAGAGCGAGGCCCCGAGGGGTGCCTATGGAAGAAGCGGGGACTATCAATCCTCCCGACGTAGGTTCGGCGATCCCGGTTTTGGCGATGAAGAAATACTGAATCCCCAAATAGTGCCCTATGAACGCGAGGTAAGTTCCAAGCTAAACGGTCCACGTTAGGCCCGTGCAGTCTCGCTGACAAGATCAGATCTGGGTTGAGGAAAAGGAAGACTTTAGGTTTGACCAATATGGGAATAAGTTGCCGGAGCGTTATCAACAGACTAGGTACCCGCGAAGCCGCATGTAGGTGCGGCCATTGGCTCTCTTAATTTTGGATCGAGAGAAATGCTGTTTCTTTGCCTATGTTGGAGTGTCTGATCGTTTGTATATGGAGCTTCGCTTCGCCCGTTCCTTCGTCATCTGTAGCTATCAAATACTCCTTTTTCTTCTGCCTGAATCGAACGCTTCAATACGTGAAATAGACATTGCCACGGAGAGAGCATGGCGACTGCCAGGTTTGTGCATGCATCTTCAACCAAGGTGACTTGCTCTTGCCTATTGTACTGAGGACTGCAAGGGAAAGCGCTCGTCGACTACCTGAAAGAAAGCCGTCCCTCGCCGTCCGCTCCACTTCTTCTACAACACCGCACCGTCGCTTCATTTCCATCACTATCCATCACGCTCACACATCGATATCCACAGGAGTATCCATCTACATTACAACGATCACTCACTCGCTCCATCAACATCATAACACAGGCCCACTCGTTCCATGGACGACATCGCACGTCCATCGCTCCCAAAAAAGATGTACCGGATGCTGCGACAAGCATGGGTTCGCAGCAGAATGTACAATTGGCCCAAAGACGCATTCAAGGTCGCACTCCTCTTCACAATCATGATAAATGCTGCCTTGGCTATGAGGTTCGGGCTTGGAATCTGGCTCATGATCATGTTCGAACAGTTTGGAGACAATTCCCTAGAGTGCTGGGATAAGAGCGAGAGCAAGGTGACGGTCTTGATGCCGATTGCTGTCAAGGATATGGTTGGCGAGGCACATACTTTCAGCATTTATGGCAAGCCGCATAAAGTGTTAGACTTCCTCCCCTCTTATGTCTTCTTTTCCTTGCCCCTGTATTTGGGGAGAATGGTTTCCGAATCACGACTAACAAGAAATTCATAGTTTGAGCGAGTCGATCACTGTCGGATTCCCTTTCGTTATGCTCCTTGTCTTTGCCATGTTTTCTGTAACACAATTCAGAAAACCTGGGAGTACCCGACGTGCGATAATCACATCCTTGGTCACTCTGGCTACTTTGGCCTGTGTCCACATCGCGGATTTGGAGCTTGTGGCCTCTGCATGGGAGGTTGACGACAACTTGGCGGTGTGTCGGACTCCAGAAGCTGGGAGGTTATTCAAGCAGCACGAAAGAAGGTTGAAGGTTCTCAGTATTAGAAACTGGACTACTTGGGCAGGGATGGCATTGTAAGAAATCTCGACCACTATCGACCTTTTAGATGCAACTGACGTGCAATAGTCTCGCGCTATACTTTTTCACCGTCGTCTATGCTATCTATGACATCTGGAAAGAACAAAGGGACAGCCTGCCCCAGTCGATACCACTTCAAAACGTTGATCCAAATCCGCATTATGAGCCTCCCCCCACCCCTCCTCTACGCGATGCTGGCCACCTCCTTACCCCTACTCTGCGCGATGTTGGCAACCTCCTTTCCCCAACACCTCCACTTCCAGTTATTGCTTCGTCCAGTCATACTGCCAATTCCCGTCACGGCACTTCTACCAATGGTATCCAAGGCGGAAGAAGTACCGCTACCTCCCACTAGGCCCAACTCGCCTCCCTCACATAAGAACTTTGATCTGGCAGCCAAGGAGAGGGGGAGCGCGGTACCGGGAAGTCTGATGCTGAGACCTGGTGATGGAGGGAACGAGATTTTGGGGGTTGAGAATCACGCGTGAGAATGTGAAGGGACTTGAAAAATAAACGCGTTGCTAGAACCAGGGCCGGTTCGTACTAACAGGGGTATCTGAGAGGGGAGAAGAAAACATGGCCGGTAGATAGCATTGTATTGCCGTAGAATGAAGATTGAACGTAAGAGTTTGATAAAGGGATATTGCGGTTGGCTGGTCATGGGGGATACCATTGCTACTAGTTCGAGATAATACTCAAAAGTAATATCATACGTACTTGACGTGCGATGCGCGTGCTAAGGAGGTAAACCATACACCAGGCAATCCGCAAGACCACGAGGCGGCTCTCGTGGACAGATGCCAGGGCTTGTGGGCGAGCCAACGCCAGCTAGCAGTCATTATGCGGGCTTCTTACTGCCCTTGACCCTGCCGCCATCTACCATCCACTCTCTTAGCACTCGCACCGTGCTTAGACGTCGATTTCTGTGGAGTCTGACCTGACAGCGACACATTGGCCACTTGGTTTTCCAATCCCATAACAACACTTATAGCGTCCGTCCGTCCGGGCGCTCATGAGCTAGGTACTCTTATTGCCTCCTACGAGCTGGAACGCCGTCCGCAGTTGGGCAACACGGTGAATGTGCGATTGATTGATAACTGCACCGCGGCCATGTGAAGAGAGCGAGAGGGAGAGAGGGGGGGATTAATAGAGAGCACTTGGTGTCCAGTTCCTTCGACTTCCAGCAAGCAAGCAAAGCTTAAAATTTTTATTTTTTTTCCCCAATTATAATGCTATTTTTCAACCTCGGATTTTTTTTTGGGGGGGGGGGCCATGTTTACTAGGAGAGTGCGTAATTAGAGTAAGTCGTGGGAAGTGCTTGGCTTGATCTATCTACTGGTAGTTTACTTGCAACAATGGGTTTTTACGGTCGAGGTAATGCATGTTTATTTCTCGTGGCAA